>CAUYVT010000003.1:0-111000 GCA_963576565.1 Aspidapion aeneum
TTTTGGGGTATAAATGTAATGTTTTCTTAAATTTTTGATACAGTGTTGGAAAGCTATACTTAAGGACTATATCTTCCTTGTATAAAACATATTTAAAAAGTAAACGTTACCTTGGAGTTCCACGAAGAAGTTAAGAATGTCTGGGAAATCCCTCAACTTCAGCATCAAAAATGACCCTGTCTATCAGGGTGCTGGTGGTAATCAAGTAGGGTGAATTTTTCACTGTATCATATACTTTTAAAACAAGAATAAAAAATCTGGGTCTGTAATCCTTAAGGTCACTACACATTTTTTTGCTATTTTAATATTTTTAGTGATGTTAAATTGCATCACAAATTACAGGCGTGGATCTACGGGGGGTTGCCCCCCCAAATCTGAAACTTTACTCAGTTTTGACACACAGAATACACCTCCTGGTCACTATGCAAAATAGTTTTGTGAAATATTTATTATAATATTTTCCCCCAAAATAAAGTTTCTAGATCCGCCCCTGCAAATTAGGGTTTATCAGTAGGTAAAGTTTATTTATATGAGCACTGTTCAATAAATTATGATTTTAACTCTCTTCATAAGGTCACTACACAAATTTTTTAAAAGTTTATTTACTTTTTTAGTAGTTCAGAAACCGAACAATTTTTTTTTCTAAGCTTGAAGTAAATTTAGCATCTATAGTTAAATCATCCAAAGGAGTGAAAGGATGGTGTCTAGTTGTTGTTTGTTTGAGATTTTAATGTAAAACAACTCGTTTCACAGTACCTCCAAACCATTGAGTTCTATAACGCCCTGAAAGGGCGTTAGAGACGGAAAGACAAGGCATTTTTTATTGACCCTATCCAATTTGGTTCCTATGGGCGGGTATTTCTTTTACAATAAAAACAGAGATAGACATTATTGAACATGTGAAACGGACAAAGATAGGGTGATTTTGCATGCTAATAATACCCTAGATATTATATGGGTAATTTATCTCTTTCACACTGACGGCATAAGTGCGACAGAAAAGCAGCTGGCTACCTTTAATCCACCTGCCGTATTTTAAGTGATTCTACCTGCTAGTCGGTTTATACAGGGAAAACTGATAGACAATGTTGTCTAAGTACGGAAATGAATTTTTTTGAATTTTTTGCGGGAATATTACAAAAAGAATACTTAAAACGTTTAAAAACAAGTTTAGAAGTAACTATTTGAGTTCAAACATGGTCCGAAATTGTTTTCTGTGCAAAAGAAGAAAAAAAATCCATAAAAAAACAACATTTCATGGGTAAGTCGTCTTGACGGATAATTTTTGCTAAAACACGAGAAAGTTCAGTAGGTTAGGTTGGGATAGGTTGGGTTAGGTTGGGTTAGGTTGGGTTAGGTTGGGTTAGGTTGGGTTAGGTTAGGTTAGGTTAGGTTAGGTTGGGTTAGGTAGGGTTAGGTTGGGTTAGGTTGGGTTAGGATGGGTTAGGTTGGGTTAGGTTGGGTTAGGTTGGGTTAGGTTGAGTTAGGTTGGGTTAGGTTGGGTTAGGTTGGGTTAGGTTGGGTTAGGTTGGGTTAGGTTGGGTTAGGTTGGGATAGGTTGGGTTAGGTTGGGTTAGGTTGGGTTAGGTTGGGTTAGGTTGGGTTAGGTTAGGTTAGGTTAGGTTAGGTTGGGTTAGGTAGGGTTAGGTTGGGTTAGGTTGGGTTAGGATGGGTTAGGTTGGGGTAGGTTGGGTTAGGTTGGGTTAGGTTGAGTTAGGTTGGGTTAGGTTGGGTTAGGTTGGGTTAGGTTGGGTTAGGTTGGGTTAGGTTGGGTTAGGTTGGGTTAGGTTGGGTTAGGTTGGGTTAGGTTGGGTTAGGTTGGGTTAGGTTGGGTTAGGTTGGGTTAGGTTGGGTTAGGTTGGGTTAGGTTGGGTTAGGTTGGGTTAGGTTGGGTTAGGTTGGGTTAGGTTGGGTTAGGTTGGGTTAGGTTGGGTTAGGTTGGGTTAGGTTGGGTTAGGTTGGGTTAGGTTGGGTTAGGTTGGGTTAGGTTGGGTTAGGTTGGGTTAGGTTGGGTTAGGTTGGGTTAGGTTGGG
Organism: Aspidapion aeneum; assembly: GCA_963576565.1. Taxonomy (NCBI): domain Eukaryota; kingdom Metazoa; phylum Arthropoda; class Insecta; order Coleoptera; family Brentidae; genus Aspidapion; species Aspidapion aeneum. The sequence continues at coordinate 2,034 of CAUYVT010000003.1, forward strand.
TTAGGTTGGGTTAGGTTGGGTTAGGTTGGGTTAGGTTGGGTTAGGTTGGGTTAGGTTGGGTTAGGTTGGGTTAGGTTGGGTTAGGTTGGGTTAGGTTGGGTTAGGTTGGGTTAGGTTGGGTTAGGTTGGGTTAGGTTGGGTTAGGTTGGGTTAGGTTGGGTTAGGTTGGGTTAGGTTGGGTTAGGTTGGGTTAGGTTGGGTTAGGTTGGGTTAGGTTGGGTTAGGTTGGGTTAGGTTGGGTTAGGTTGGGTTAGGTTGGGTTAGGTTGGGTTAGGTTGGGTTAGGTTGGGTTAGGTTGGGTTAGGTTGGGTTAGGTTGGGTTAGGTTGGGTTAGGTTGGGTTAGGTTGGGTTAGGTTGGGTTAGGTTGGGTTAGGTTGGGTTAGGTTGGGTTAGGTTGGGTTAGGTTGGGTTAGGTTGGGTTAGGTTGGGTTAGGTTGGGTTAGGTTGGGTTAGGTTGGGTTAGGTTGGGTTAGGTTGGGTTAGGTTGGGTTAGGTTGGGTTAGGTTGGGTTAGGTTGGGTTAGGTTGGGTTAGGTTGGGTTAGGTTGGGTTAGGTTGGGTTAGGTTGGGTTAGGTTGGGTTAGGTTGGGTTAGGTTGGGTTAGGTTGGGTTAGGTTGGGTTAGGTTGGGTTAGGTTGGGTTAGGTTGGGTTAGGTTGGGTTAGGTTGGGTTAGGTTGGGTTAGGTTGGGTTAGGTTGGGTTAGGTTGGGTTAGGTTGGGTTAGGTTGGGTTAGGTTGGGTTAGGTTGGGTTAGGTTGGGTTAGGTTGGGTTAGGTTGGGTTAGGTTGGGTTAGGTTGGGTTAGGTTGGGTTAGGTTGGGTTAGGTTGGGTTAGGTTGGGTTAGGTTGGGTTAGGTTGGGTTAGGTTGGGTTAGGTTGGGTTAGGTTGGGTTAGGTTGGGTTAGGTTGGGTTAGGTTGGGTTAGGTTGGGTTAGGTTGGGTTAGGTTGGGTTAGGTTGGGTTAGGTTGGGTTAGGTTGGGTTAGGTTGGGTTAGGTTGGGTTAGGTTGGGTTAGGTTGGGTTAGGTTGGGTTAGGTTGGGTTAGGTTGGGTTAGGTTGGGTTAGGTTGGGTTAGGTTGGGTTAGGTTGGGTTAGGTTGGGTTAGGTTGGGTTAGGTTGGGTTAGGTTGGGTTAGGTTGGGTTAGGTTGGGTTAGGTTGGGTTAGGTTGGTTTAGGTTGGGTTAGGTTGGGTTAGGTTGGTTAGGTTGGGTTAGGTTGGGTTAGGTTGGGTTAGGTTGGGTTAGGTTGGGTTAGGTTGGGTTAGGTTGGGTTAGGTTGGTTAGGTTGGGTTAGGTTGGGTTAGGTTGGTTAGGTTGGGTTAGGTTGGGTTAGGTTGGGTTAGGTTGGGTTAGGTTGGGTTAGGTTGGGTTAGGTTGGGTTAGGTTGGGTTAGGTTGGGTTAGGTTGGGTTAGGTTGGGTTAGGTTGGGTTAGGTTGGGTTAGGTTGGGTTAGGTTGGGTTAGGTTGGGTTAGGTTGGGTTAGGTTGGGTTAGGTTGGGTTAGGTTGGGTTAGGTTGGGTTAGGTTGGGTTAGGTTGGGTTAGGTTGGGTTAGGTTGGGTTAGGTTGGGTTAGGTTGGGTTAGGTTGGGTTAGGTTGGGTTAGGTTGGGTTAGGTTGGGTTAGGTTGGGTTAGGTTGGGTTAGGTTGGGTTAGGTTGGGTAGGTTGGGTTAGGTTGGGTTAGGTTGGGTTAGGTTGGGTTAGGTTGGGTTAGGTTGGGTTAGGTTGGTTAGGTTGGGTTAGGTGGGTTAGGTTGGGTTAGGTTGGGTTAGGTTGGGTTAGGTTGGGTTAGGTTGGGTTAGGTTGGGTTAGGTTGGGTTAGGTTGGTTAGGTTGGGTTAGGTTGATTAGGTTGGTTAGGTTGGGTTTAGGTTGGTTTAGGTTGGGTTAGGTTTGGTTAGGTTGGGTTAGGTTGGTTAGGTTGTTAAGGTTGGTTAGGTTGGTTAGGTTTGTTGGACTTAGGTTGGGATAGGTTGGGATAGGTTGGTTAGGTTGGGTTAGGTTGGGTTAGGTTGGGTTAGGTTGGGTTAGGTTGGGTTAGTTGGTTAGGTTGGGTTAGGTTGGGATAGGTTGGTTAGGTTGGGTTAGGTGGGTTAGTGTTGGGTTAGGTTGGTTAGGTTGGGTTAGGTTGGGTTAGGTTGGGTTAGGTTGGGTTAGGTTGGGTTAGGTTGGGTTAGGTTGGGTTAGGTGGGTTAGGTTGGTTAGGTTGGGTTAGGTTGGTTAGGTTGGGTTAGGTTGGGTTAGGTTGGGTTAGGTTGGGTTAGGTTGGGTTAGGTTGGGTTAGGTTGGGTTAGGTTGGGTTAGGTTGGGTTAGGTTGGTTAGGTTGGTTAGGTTGGGTTAGGTTGGGTTAGGTTGGGTTAGGTTGGGTTAGGTTGGACTTAGGTTGAGGTTAGGTTGGTTAGCGTTAGGGTAGGACTTGGGTTAGGTTGGGTTAGTTGGTTAGGTTGGGTTAGGTTGGGATAGGTTGGGTTAGGTTGGGTTAGGTTGGTTATGTTGAGGTTAGGTAGGTTAGGTTGGTTAGGTAGGGTTAGGTTGGGTTAGGTGGGTTAGGTTGGGTTAGGTTGGGTTAGGTTGGGTTAGGTTGGGTTAGGTTGGGTTAGGTTGGGTTAGGTTGGGTTAGGTTGGGTTAGGTTGGGTTAGGTTGGGTTAGGTTGGTTAGGTTGGGTTAGGATTGGTTAGGTTGGGTTAGGTTGGTTAGGTTGTTAGTTGGGTTAGTTGGTTAGTTGGGTTAGGTTGGGTTAGGTTGGGTTAGGTTGGGTTAGGTTGGGTTAGGTTGGGTTAGGTTGGGTTAGGTTGGGTTAGGTTGGGTTAGGTTGGGTTAGGTTGGGTTAGGTTGGGTTAGGTTGGGTTAGGTTGGGTTAGGTTGGGTTAGGTTGGGTTAGGTTGGGTTAGGTTGGGTTAGGTTGGGTTAGGTTGGGTTAGGTTGGTTAGGATGGGTTAGGTTGGGTTAGGTTGGGTTAGGTTGGGTTAGGTTGGGTTAGGTTGGGTTAGGTTGGGTTAGGTTGGGTTAGGTTGGGTTAGGTTGGGTTAGGTTGGTTAGGTTGGGTTAGGTTGGGTTAGGTTGGGTTAGGTTGGGTTTAGGTTGGGTTAGGTTGGGTTAGGTTGGGTTAGGTTGGGTTAGGTTGGGTTAGGTTGGGTTAGGTTGGGTTAGGTTGGTTAGGTTGGGTTAGGTGGGTTAGGTTGGTTAGGTTGGGTTAGGTTGGGTTAGGTTGGGTTGGTTGGGTTAGGTTGGGTTAGTTAGTGGGTTAGGTTGGGTTAGGTTGGGTTAGGTTGGGTTAGGTTGGGCTTAGATCTGCGTTAGGTTGGGTTAGGTTGGGTTAGGTTGGGTTAGGTGGGTTACGGTAGGGTTACGGTTACTTTAGGTTAGGGTTAGAGGTTAGGTTGGTTAGGTTGTTAGTTGGTAGTTGGGTTAGGTTGGGTTAGGTTGGGTTAGGTTGGGTTAGTTGGTATAGGTTGGGTTAGGTTGGGTTAGGTTGGGTTAGGTTGGGTTAGGTTGGGTTAGGTTGGGTTAGGATGGGTTAGGTTGGGTTAGGTGGGTTAGGTTGGGTTAGGTTGGGTTAGGTTGGGTTAGGTTGGGTTAGGTTGGTTAGGTTGGGTTAGGTTGGGTTAGGTTGGTTAGGCTTGGGTTAGGTTGGTTGGTTCGACTCGTTCGGTTCGGTTTGGTTCGGGTAGGTTTGGTTCAGTTTGATTATGTTTGGTTAGGTTCAGCCAGATTCAGTCTGGTTTGGTTCGGTTCGTTTCGAATCGGTTCGGTGAGGATCAGTTTTCTTTGGCTAGGTTTGGTTCAGTTTGATTATGTTGGTTAGGTTCGCTAGGTTCAGTTTGTTTCGGTTAGGTTTAGCTACATTCAGTTAGGTACGGTTTAGTTTAACCAAATCGAACCGAACCAAACCGAACCGTTAGATTCGGTTTGATTTGGTTCATTTCGATACGGATCGGTTCAGTTTGGTTTTGTTCGGTTAGACCTTCGATAAATTTAAAAAAGTAAATAATTATTAATTTTTAGTGTTTTAAGGAATAAAAAATGATATAATGTTCAATTAAACTAATTTTTAATTGTAAAAATGTAGGAATGATAATTTTCTTCATTTTGTTTGAATTTCATGCTTTTTTAAAAATTGTGCATTTTTATAAAAGGACCAAAAAAACTGGCCCGATTTCGATCAGTGACCTAGTTATTTCAAGTTTTTGTTAACAGCTGATAGACGTCAGGGACCGTTTTGTTTCAGTTTGAAATGAGAAAATGCTTCTTTTGTAGCAATTTGTAAAATCACTATAAAATGGTCTAAAATTATCATTTTTCAAAAAACTTCGTAGTTTTAAGAAAGGTGGTAAAACGTACCAGACCCCTGAAATGTGTTGCAGTCTAGGACAACTGGGCGCCGCCAACTCGGAGCCACCAACTGGGCGGCAGGCAAACTGGGCGCCGGGCCAACTGGACGCCGAGCCAACTGGGCGCCGAACTAAAATATTTTTTCTTGATAAAATGTGCAGATGAAAAACAAACTTAAAAAAATTAAAATGGCGAATCCAAAGTGGCGGACTTTCTTATTTATGCATCGATATGTATCGAATATGGAACTTGGCGGTGTTTCAAGTCGTAGAACACTACACCTACCAAATTTCAACACTCGACTTAATAGATGTTGAAATTTTTGTATAAATAACATAACTATTTTGTTTCTTATCTGCACATTTTATCGAAAAAAAATAGTCCGGCGCTGAGTTGGCCCGGCGCCCATTAGGCGCGGCGTGGCGCCCTGTTGGCGGCGCCGAGTTGGCCCGGCGCCAGTTATCCCATTCCGAATTGAAATTTTTAGTTCCGAAATTTCATCTGACTCGAGCATAACTTGTAGTCCACCCAAGAAGAGAAGAGTTGAAGAAGACCCTTGTTCAAAAAAAGAAAATATTTTACCTGGAAGGTACAACATTTGTAAAGTTCTAAGCTGAAAACAATAATTTTAATACATCCACTGCACTTAGCATGCTTAGAAATTATTTTCACTCTTTTTTTTTACTGAAGAGAATTTGGTAAACACAGTATACACAAGTAAGTATTCATGAATTATTTATTATTCAAACAGAAAATTGTTGATAAAAAAATTCTAGTGGAATTCAAAATTTTTATTTTTCGCCGCCACTGCCCTTTTTTATCCAAAACAAGCAAATAGAATATTTTTGCGATGTTGCATGTGTCCGGACTCAAACCGAAATTCTATTTTCATCCCTATCTTGCTCATTAAATTCTTACTTGTATTTGGTCAATTGCGATAAAAGCTTGATATAATGGCAATTTAGGCCCATGCCGGGTCTACACGTAGGGTATAGAAGTCAATGCTCCAAACGCATCACAATATGGGCTTTTACCATGCGTTAGTTTTGTAGTTAGTTTTTTTAATTCCCAGTGGCGTATGCTGAAATTTTCCAACGGGGGTTAGGAGAGGGGGCTTGAGTAAAAGCAAAGTCCTGGAAAACCATTTATATCTTCTTCAGAAAATTTCAATCTTTAGGAGAAGTTATTTAATGGCTTTGGAAAGATTAGGCCTCCAACCCCCTCCCTCCGGCGTACGCTACTGTTAAACCTGAACCATTTCATTTACCAAAGAAACAAACTAATTAATGTCTGTGTCTCACCAAAAATGTATTCTTAAAACTAAAAAAAAAATTCCGACAGTGTACGAAGATGGGACTTGAACCGACAAACTAGGATGTCACGCAAAACAGTATGTGGCTATAAATAGGATCCCCTGACGATGATTTTTATACATAATTTTTAGCTCACACATATACTATACTATAGTAGTGTGAGCTATGGTGATCCTAATTTTTTCGAGAAAAAAAAAGTTGCTCCGATTTCAAAAATGTTTATATATCTTTGCGTTTCAGATGATTTTGAAACTTTTTCGTCGCGCCGTCTGTCTGTCTGTCTGTCTGTCTGTCTGTCTGTCTGTCTGTCTGTCTGTCTGTCTGTATGTATGTCTGTCTGTCTGTCTGTATGTCTGTCTGTAACGACCAACGCGCATAACTCAAAAACCGCTTGGCCGATTTTAATGAAATTTGGTACCTAGGCTGGGTCTTGGGTCGAGATGGTCCCATTTAAAAATGAACAAAATCCACCGAACACAAACCAAATAAAAGGGTGGGGTAGATTTCAAAATTAGAGTTTATGTGAAAATATGGCGTGTGTGATATCAAACGAAAGGTAATTAAGTCTGGAGTTAAACAAAATACATTTTAGTTTATTTAAAAGAAAGGTGGGGGTATATTTCAAAAATTAGAGTTTAAATGAAAATATGGCGTGTGTGATATCAAACGAAAGGTAATTGAGTCCGAAGTTTAACAAAATACATTATAGTTTTTGTTTTTTTTTAAGGGTGGGGGTAGATTTAAAAAAATTGAGTTTAAGTCAAAACATGGCTGGTGTGGTATCAAACAAAAGGTAATTTAGTCTGGAGTTGAATAAAATATACTTCACTTTTTAGTTATATTAGCTCACACGTACACTATAACTATAGTACCTAGTGTGAGCTTAGGGGCCCATATATTGCAGAGTTTTTCCTTTTGCGACTCAATAAAATACTCTGCCAATATATGGGCCCCTAAGCTCACACTAGGTACTATAGTTATAGTGTACGTGTGAGCTAATATAACTAAAAACTAAAATATATTTTATTCAACTCCAGACTAAATTACCTTTTGTTTGATACCACACAAGCCATGTTTTGAATTAAACTCAAAGTTTTAAAATCTACCCCCACCCTTAAAAAAAAAACAAAATCTAAAATGTATTTTGTTAAACTCCGGACTCAATTACCTTTCGTTTGATATCACACACGCCATATTTTCACTTAAACTCTAATTTTTGGAATATACCCCCACCCTTTTTTTTAAATAAATTAAAATGTATTTTGTTTAACTCCAGACTCAATTACCTTTCGTTTGATATCACACACGCCATATTTTCCCATAAACTCTAATTTTTGAAATCTACCCCCACCCTTTTATTTGGTTTGGGTTCGGTGGATTTTGTTCATTTTGAAATGGGACCATCTCGGCCCGAAACCCAGCCTAGGTACCAAATTTCATTCAAATCGGCCAAGCGGTTTTTGAGTTATGCGCGTTGGTCGTTACAGACAGACATACAGACAGACAGACAGACATACAGACAGACAGACAGACAGACAGACAGACAGACGGCGCAACAAAAAAGTTTCAAAATCATCTGAAACGCAAAGATATATAAAAATTTTTGAAATCGGAGCAACTTTTTTTTTCTCGAAAAAATTAGGATCACCATAGCTCACACTACTATAGTATAGTATATGTGTGAGCTAAAAATTTTATTTTTTACATGCTTTAACCAAATAGCTTAAAAGTTGATGTTAAAATGACCCAGATTTTTTATTTTACTTTTATTTAGACGATACATTGTCAAGTAAAACAAGGCACAAGCGAAGTTTTTATAGACAGATAGAAATGACAATTTTTTTAGTCAAAAGTTGCCAATTCAAAGGTTTTTGCGGTTTTTCCAATTTTAAAAAATTTTGTTTGCTGAAAGCAATAGACCTAGAAATTTTTCTTTTGCCTTGTATGATAGTCAAGCCACTGAGCTTTAATGTGCGTATAGACTTTTTTTAATGAACCATATTCCGCACCGGTGTAAATAATTAAAAATCGAGAAAATCATAAAATTTACTATTTTTTAAAAACTATTTTTGCCATGTCAAAAAAGTGAGGTTAATTTTTTTTTCTGTATAGGATTATCATGGGCGCACCCAGGGGGGGGCGCCCCCCCCCCCCCAAGCCTATGATTTTTGTATATATTTTCCACATATTTCATGAATAAACACAAAAAATAGCATGAAATACGACATTATGAGACCTCGGGCCGCCCCAAGACATATTCCTGGGTGCGTTACTGGGATTATCCAACCAATATTAAAGATTTCTTCCGTCAAATTTGTTTTTACATAAGATTTAATACAATAGAAATAAAAAAAATAAGGTCACAACTGATTTTCTTCTTTTTTTTACTTTTAAAGTTGCCTGTAAAATACGGGAGGCGACATTAAAAATTAAAATTTGTTAATTTGGTATTCCTAAGGACACTAATACATGTTATCAAAATTTGAATTTTTTTCGTGACATGGCAGCTACCCCCATTGGATGATTTGGCGTGAAATTACTCAGATCTTAGAGAGGACCAGCCAAGCACTAATCCGATCCCAAATCAGTTACCATCGATGGAGAAAAGCCAACTTCAACACCGAAATGGAGAAGAGTTTTGACGAAATTAGACGACACACATGGGAGGAAGGCAACGAACCGATACTGAGTAAAATTGACAGTACTTGCAACAGAGAACGACAGAAGATAAGATCAACTCACCGAGAAAAACTTAAGAAACTACAGACACGTACTCAAGATAGAACAGACTCAACGACACCAAGCACTATAGTGAACATCTCCAAAAGGACTCTGAGCACCAACGAAAAATTGGTACTCAGTAAAGGACTTAAGTTCGCCATTGCACCGGCACAGACACCGTCACTGGAAATTATTGCGGCAATAGAGACCGTTAGTCTACCTTAACCCGAAGCTGATTAGTTTCGCCATAAAGTAAGAACAACGTTGGACAGAAAGAAGCAACAAAAGACAAACATCACCAGTCAAGAACAACGGGCAATCAAGAACCTGCAGGCTGACAAATCAATCAAGATTCTACCGGCCGACAAAGGAAACGCGACGGTGATCATGGATGTCGAGACTTACGACAAAAAGATTCAAGAAGTTCTGGAGAAAGGAGACTACAAGCAACTACCCAAAGATCCAACCACCACCATAGAAGGACGCATCTACAGGACTTTGAAGAAATATGCTGAAAATATCCCGGACGCTGTTAGATCCCGCCTGACTCCACACCACAGTAAGGCACCACATTTTTACGGATTACCCAAGATCCATAAGAAGGATATACCACTGCGACCAATCACCAGCTCCAGGGACTCACCGACCAGCACTTTGTCGAAGTTTTTGTTGGACATAATTCAACCACTACAGGGTATTCCGAATCTTTTGTCAAAAACTCGGAACATTTTGTCGAGGTTTTAAAAGGTATCGAATTAGATCCCGGCGAGGGATTTATAAGTTTTGATGTAGAAAGTCTCTACACCAGCGTGCCAATAAATGAGTCACTCAGTATCATCAAAAACAAATTACAAACTGATGATACACTTCACGAGAGAACAACGCTATCGGTGGAGGGGGTGATGGATCTTTTGGAGCTCTGTCTCCGTAACTCTTACTTTCAAGTCAAAGATAAGTTTTACGCGCAAAATGATGGAGTTCCATTGGGTTCATCTCTTTCGCCAGTGGTAGCAAACATCTACATAGAGTGGTTCGAGGACCATGCGATCAACACAGCAAGAGTCAAACCAAAGACGAACTACAGAATTTTCTGTACCATTTAAACGGTATTCGACCAACAATCAAGTGCACCATGGAAATTGAAAAAGATTCGGCCTTACCTTTTTTGGATGTTCTTGTCAAACGATTAGACAGAAACATTCAAACCACTGTATATAGGAAACCTACACACACGGGACAGTATCTAAATTTTAAGTCTAATCATTCTGTTTCTACAAAACAAGGAGTTATAAGAAGTTTGTATTTAAGAGCCGTAAATATTTGTAGTAATAATGAAGAATTAACCACAGAAATTAACATTAAAAAGGACTTACAACAGAATGGTTATTCCGAGAAATTAATAAACTCAACGATAGTAGTAGAGATATAGGAATCCTGGACCAAAGTAGGTAAAAAAAGATGGCGTATTATGCTATCAGGTTGTTTTCGAGGGGGGTTGAAGAATAGGCGAACAGTATGATATGTTTTTTTGGGGTTGGTAGAAAAATTTGTTGTTTCAGATGGAGGGCGGGGTTTGAAAAGAACAAAATGGTGGTTTTATAGTGCAAAAGGCGGGGAGACGAGGAAGTATGAACGGGTTATTTTGATAATAGGTAATAAAAGTGGGGGTTTTCTGGTGTCAGGGGGCGGGGTTTGAAAATAAAAAATGGGGTTTTTGATAATAGGTGATAAAAATGACGGGTTTGGAGGCGGGGTTTGGTTTATCAGGTTATTGGCGGGCGTGTTTTACATACAGAGCCCAATAGAACGATGTGTTTTTTTTTGTGGTAGGGATTAAAAATGGAGTGTTATGTTATCAGTATCTTGGTAGGCGGGTAAAAGATTATGTGTTTTTTTTGTTGAGTTATAAAGAGGGGGGATGAGGGGGTGGGGGTTTCAGATATTAGGAGGCTTGGTTATGATGTGTTTTTTTCATATTAGGTGGACCAAAGTAGGTAAAATGGGGTTTTTGATAATAGGTTATAAAAATGACGGGTTTGGAGGCGGGGTTTGGTAATAAAAATGGAGGTTTTCTGTTGTCAGAAGTTTGAAAGGAACCCTAGAGGCGAATAGCAGTGTAAGTAAGTAGGTGGGGTGATCTACTATCTTATATAGCCAATTGCATTTTCTTAAAAGAGGTTTGCAATATAATTTTGTTTGTTAAGATTTATCGCCCACCTGCATTGATAAGGGCTTCGAAAATAGTTTATATCAGACACGCGCTTAAATTAGCGGAAGTTTGGGTCAAATGCAATATGTGACGTTTTTTAGTAGGTAGGTAAAAAAAATTGGAGTTGTAGACTAACAAAATATCCTGTTTGTCAACCAAAAAATGTGAGAATCATAAATATTTTATCCAGAACAGCCTTAAAACCGCAAACCGCAACCTATAGATTTTTTTCAAAGCTGGTGTCTTACATAGAGGTTTGGAATATTATTTTTAATATTTATTAATCATTAAAAAATTAAATATTTTTTGTTGTTTTATTCCACATGCACTGTAGGGTCTTCGAAAACATTCCAGCGGAAGTTTGGTTTATGTATGATAAATTCAATAAGTAGGTAGAGATAGAGATTAGTAGGGGAGCGGCGGGTGAAAAAAGTAGGTGAGCCTCGGTGGCAGAGTGATGGTCTAAGTGGCAACTGTCAAATGTCGGTGTTAAAGTGTCAAATGCCAGCTGTCAAACATCTGAAATGTCTGTCAAATTAAATCTGTCAAATGTCAAAAAAGTTATTTAGCGAATTTCAGGGTAGCAACTCCCATAAGACCAAAGAGGTCAAACCTTGAAAAATTCAGATTTTAAAAAAACTATAGACTACGACAGATTTAAAGGTAAAATGATAATGACGAATATTTTTCAAGCAGGTTAAGACTTGTTAACACTTTAAAATGAGACATGTCGAGCTAAAACGTTACAAGTCATGACTTGTCTTAACTTATTAGCAGGAGACTTGTCAACAGGAAATGAGTCATCAGAAAAATAATTTAAAATTTAATGAATTTTTATTTAAATAATACTATTTATTTAGACAAGAGGCGGAGTGGGTAATGTAAGGTAAGGGGGCTTCAAAAGGTAGAAAAAGGGGGGTTTCAGATGTTAAGAGGCGAAGAGGGTTCATTTGTTGGGATATGTTTTTTTGATAGGAGGTAAGAAAAATGGGGGGTTTTAGAGTGCAAGAGACTTTGGCGGCAGTGCCTCTTTTGTATAGTGTCTTTTTAAATAACAAAACAAACTTATTATCTACCAAACAATTACATGATTCTCACAAAGATCTACCTTTTTGCGCTGAACATGGTATTCATCATGGGTCAAAGTCACCCAAATTGTTGACCACCCTGTATAAAAACAAATTATGTAATTAATTACAGAAATTAAAACATTGTAAATGTAAAACTGTTTATAGTAAATAAAAAACCTGTATAATATTAAGAAATATTTATTTTTATTAATACCTAGAAAACTATTCATAAAAAGTGTTAATTTTGACCAACAAAGATTTTAGCTGTTTAACTAGACCCTTGTCAGGACAGGGTATGCCAATTATATTCCAATTAAAAGTTTCAACAACACTTTTTGTGATTTAATGTAACAGAAAGTAAATGTGTCCTTTCATACATCTATAGAGAGCGTCTCTTTTGTATAGTGTCTTTTTATCTAGTTTAAAAATAATGCTTGAGGAGTACAGACGTCAAGTTGAAGACTTTGTTAGAAAAATCGATGGGGTTAATAAAGATATAAAATTTTATGAAAATAAGAAAAATAGTTGTCAACAGGAAATGAGTCATAAGAAAATAATTTAAAATTTAATGAATTTTTATTTAAATAATACTATTCATTTAGACAAGAGACCAAAATTGAGTAGTGTTTTTCGAAGGATTGGCAAACTTGGAAAATGCTTTTATTTAGTTAACGTTATTTGTTTAGCTTATTTTTACAAAAGTCTTAAATATTATAAAATGTTACACAACTTCATTATAATGTCTGTCTGTTTGTCTGTTTTTCTGCACTCTCCTGCATCCATAACTCAATTCAATACTGATTTGGTCTATGATTTTTACTCTTTGTTTTAAAATTGATAAAACGTTAAATTAGTAAAAGCTTTTTTTAATTAAATAAATACCTACACCGCATAACTACGACGAACCCCTTAAACGATTTTAATATCCTGTGATAGGATTAGCATATTTTGAAATGCTATGGATGAAGGTGTGCATAACCATGATTGTAATGTGTCTGTGTATTTGTCTGTTTTTCTGATCCCCTTGCACCAACAACTACAAGTCACACACAAACTACTTATTTGAAAAAACGTTATTTAGCGAATTTCAGGGTAGCAAATCCCATTAAACCAAAAAGGTCATACCTTGAAAAATTCAGATTTTAAAAAACTATAGACCACAACAGATTTAATTTAGAGGTAAAATGATAATGACTAATATTTTTCAAGCAGGTTAAGACTTGTTAACACTTTAAAATGAGATATGTCGAGCTAAAACGTTACAAGTCAGGACTTATCTTAACTTGTTAGCAGGAGACTTTTCAACAGGAAATGAGTCATAAGAAAAATAATTTAAAATTTAATGAATTTTTATTTAAATAATACTATTCATTTAGACAAGAGATCAAGATTGAGTAATGTTTTTCGTAGGATTCGCAAACTTGGAAAATGCTTTTATTAGTTAACGTTATTTGTTTAGATTATTTTTACAAAAGTCTTAAATATTATTAAATTTTACACAACTTCATTATAATGTTTTTTGTTTTATGACTAAAAAATAAAACAAGAAACTAGAATAATATCCATAAGTATATTTATTATATTTTTTTTAAAAATCATTCAGTTATACTACCAATTGATAGGATCCCTAAATGATTACAATTTAATCTGTAGCTATATACAGGGTTCCTGGTAATTCATTACATTCCTTTACCGTCAAGCAGTTTTAATAGAATTTGTGTTCTGTTAGCTGCTATGACAATAAAGAAGTTTTAGAAACTTTTTATGAAAATGTAGCTAGAAATTATAGGAAAAAAATATTACGACTTTTTGCTTACAATTTATTTATTTACTAGCTAAAGTGCTAAGCCCTTAAGTTAAGTTCTACCTTTGTAGAAAAGCAGAAAAAATTTAATATCTCAAAAACTCTTAACTTTTGTTAGGGTTAAATTTACTCCTGATCAGCTCCCCTTATCATATCCCCAAAGGAATGTATCGAATTACCAAACTTTAAGAGGAATATGGTTTAACAATAAAAGGTTTAATATCTAAATGTTACTAAAACTCTCAAATCAGAAAATAAGAAACTAATTAAAGCTCAGAAAACAAAAACTAGTACACTCGCCCACTATTTTAATGTTAGCTAATTTTTCTACAAAATGTAGATTATAAAGAAACAGTATGTTATTAGGCAGTACTCCATGGTTTAAAATAAGTATCAATATTTATAATTCCAAGGTTTCCAGACGAGTTTAGTCAATTTTAAGATGACATTAAAAAAAGTGGGTGACCATACCTAGACTAAAATAAAACTACACAAAATAAATTATAGCAATGTGGTAGATTCAACTTAAATACCTGCAGGTATAAGTTGATCTCAAAGATTTTAAAACAACTTTGAGTCAACTTATCTCTGCTAGTATTAAGCCCACATTATGAAAAATACTGCTAAAAAAGAATAAGCAGCGTTATATAATCGTGAAGCTGCTATCATCTCGCTGGCGTGGCGCTAACATGACGCTAACGTGACGCAAACGTGACGCAAACGTGACGCAAATTACTAGTAAAATAATTTAGGAAAAGACCATTTTTCTACTAATTTTATTTTATTTTATAATTTTTGTAAATATCTCAGAAACGAAAGTTTCTACAAGGCTTTGGTTGAAACACAAATTATTGAGAAAAATGCGATCTACTATATTTCGAAAACCCTATATTGACGCGATTTAAATATTTTAAATGTCAAAACAGTCATTAGCGTTATTGGATTCTAACCAAAATCTAATCAGCTCGCTATTTTACCTGAACATTTTATAAAAATTAGTTCACGGTAAAGCTGTAGTTAGTACTCTCCATATTTTCCTGAATAATATACTAAAAGAAAAAATAATTTCCAAGAATCCATAACCATTATTCTACAAAAGAAAGTGAGCTGTAAGTCAAATAAACCTTAAACAGTTTGGTACATCCTGTATATTTAATAGAAAAGTATATTATTCACATTTCCTTATTGTCATAGCAGCTAACAGAACACAAATTCTATTAAAACTACTTGACACGGTAAAGGAATGTAATGAATTACCAGTAACCCTGTACATAGCTACAGCTCTTGTCTAAATGAATAGTATTATTTAAATAAAAATTCATTAAATTTTGAATTATTTTCTTATGACTCATTTCCTGTTGACAACTATTTTTCTTATTATCATAAAATTTAATATCTCTATTAACCCCATCGATTTTTGTAACAAAGTCTTCAAATTGACGTCTGTACTCCTCAAGCATTATTTTTAAACTAGATAAAAAGACACTATACAAAAGAGACACTCTCTATAGATGTATGAAAGGACACATTTACTTTCTGTTACATTAAATCACAAAAAGTGTTGTTGAAACAGGAACTTTTAATTGGAATATGATTGGCATACCCTGTCCTGACAAGGGTCTAGTTAAACAGCTAAAATCTTTGTTAGTCAAAATTAACACTTTTTATGAATAGTTTTCTAGGTATTAATAAAAATAAATATTTCTTAATATTATACAGGTTTTTTATTTACTATAAACAGTTTTATATTTACAATGTTTTAATTTCTGTAATGAATTACATAATTTGTTTTTATACAGGGTGGTCAACAATTTGGGTGACTTTGACCCATGATGAATACCATCAGTGGCGCACCCAGGAATGTGTCTTGGGGGGGGGCGAGGTCTCTTGGGGGGGGGGGGGCCGAAGCCTCATGATGTCAAATTTTAAGCTATTTTTTGTGTTTTAACATGAAATATGCAGAAAATATGTAAAAAAATCTAAGGCTTGGGCCCCCCCCCCTGGGTGCGCCCATGATACCATGTTCAGCGCAAAAAGGTAGATCTTTGTGAGAATCATGTAATTGTTTGGTAGATGATAAGTTTGTTTTGCTATTTAAAAAGACACTATACAAAAGAGACACTGCCGCCAAAGTCTCTTGCACTCTATAACCCCCCATTTTTCTTACCTCCTATCAAAAAAACATATCCCCCCTCTTCGCCTCTTAACATCTGAAACCCCCCTTTTTCTACATTTTGAAGCCCCCTTACCTTACATTACCCCCTCCGCCTCTTGTCTAAATCAATAGTATTATTTAAATAAAAATTCATTAAATTTTAAATTATTTTTCTTATGACTCATTTCCTGTTGACAAGTCTCCTGCTAATAAGTTAAGACAAGTAATGACTTGTAACGTTTTAGCTCGACATGTCTCATTTTAAAGTGTTAACAAGTCTTAACCTGTTTGAAAAATATTCGTCATTATCATTTTGCCTTTAAATCTGTCGTAGTCTATAGTTTTTTTTTAATCTGAATTTTTCAAGGTTTGACCTTTTTGGTCTTATGGGATAAATAACGTTTTTGACATTTGACAGATTTAATTTGACAGACATTTCAGAAGTTTGACAGCTGGCATTTGACACTTTAATACCGACATTTGACAGTTGCCACTTAGATCATCACCCTGCCACCGAGGCTCACCTACTTTTTTCACCGACCGCTCCCCTACTAATCTCTATCTCTACCTACTTATTGAATTTATCATACATAAACCAAACTTCCGCTGGAATGTTTTCGAAGACCCTACAGTGCATGTGGAATAAAACAACAAAAAATATTTAATTTTTTAATGATTAATAAATATTAAAAATAATATTCCAAACCTCTATGTAAGACACCAGCTTTGAAAAAAATCTATAGGTTGCGGTTTGCGGTTTTAAGGCTGTTCTGGATAAAATATTTATGATTCTCACATTTTTTGGTTGACAAACAGGATATTTTGTTAGTCTACAACTCCAATTTTTTTTACCTACCTACTAAAAAACGTCACATATTGCATTTGACCCAAACTTCCGCTAATTTAAGCGCGTGTCTGATATAAACTATTTTCGAAGCCCTTATCAATGCAGGTGGGCGATAAATCTTAACAAACAAAATTTTATTGCAAACCTCTTTTAAGAAAATCCAATTGGCTATATAAGATTGTAGATCACCCCACCTATGATCACCTTACACTGCTATTCGCCTCTAGGGTTCCTTTCAAACTCCGCCGCATCCGCCCCCTGACAAGAGAAAACCTCCATTTTTATTACCAAACCCCGCCTCCAAACCCGTCATTTTTATAACCTATTATCAAAAACCCCATTTTACCTACTTTGGTCCACCTAATATGGAAAAAACACATCATAACCACACCTCTTAATATCTGAAACCCCCACCCACTCATCCCTCTCACTTTATTACCCAAAAAAAAAACACATAATCTTTTACCCGCCTATCAACATACTGATAACATAACACTCCATTTTTTTAATCCCTACCACAAAAAAACACATTGTTCTATTGGGCTCTGTATGTAAAACACGCCCGCCAATAACCTGATTAACCAAACCCCGCCTCCAAACTCGTCATTTTTATCACCTATTATCAAAAACCCCATTTTTTCTTTTCAAACCCCGCCCCCTGACACCAGAAAACCCCCAATTTTATTACCTATTATCAAAATAACCCGTTCATACTTCCTCGTCTCCCCGCCTTTTGCACTATAAAACCACCATTTTGTTCTTTTCAAACCCTGCCCCCCATCTGAAACCACAATTTTTTCTACCAACCCCAAAAATCATACTGTTCGCCTATTCTTCAACCCCCCTCGAAAACAACCTGATAGCATAATACGCCATCTTTTTTTACCTACTTTGGTCCAGGATTCCTATATCTCTACTACTAACGATATTTAAAATTAAAAACAAACTAAATGTACCAAATTCTCAGAATAATAATCCTTTAGGTGTTATTAACATTCCATATGTTCAAGGCTGTACATGTTTTAATTACTAAAAATAATATCATAGATTAGCTTAGTTAAAATGTACCGCTAATGTTTCTATATAAGTGTTCTTTCCTTAGGGTTTAGTTTTATTTGAGTAGTTTGCAATTATGTTTTTTACCACCAACAAACCATATGAAGGGTCCAGTGGAAAAACGATGAGATTCCATTTTTCAAAAAGTTGAGTAAAACGAAATTTAAAGTGGGAGTCTCATCGTTTTGCCACAGTGCTGCCTATTTTTAGCCGTAGCTTTTAGTGGAATCCAACGAGATTCAATAGTGCTCGGTCAGTCCAATTGGAAATTCAATTTTTGGGTGATTTTGATATAACTTGGCATGCTGTTTAAGGACTCCCTATGAAGTTAGGAAAAAACAGTGATTTGCTTGGCGTCCCATTATAGGTAGCGTCGCGACGTCCGAAAAGTGAAGATTGATAGTAACCTACTTTTTGTCAAATATCTCAAAAACGGTAATTTGTAGGACAATTCTGTTTCCAGTTTTATGCAGCCAGTAGATGTATCTATCTACCGCTCTATAACAATCTCAACAAATATTTTGAGTTTTTTAATTAAACATTTTAGAAATGAAATTTTTACCAAGATTTAAATTTGTAATTTTTAAAATTTATAGATTATTTGCTTCCCTCGAACACAGTTTAGTGGTGATTTTGATCTCGTATAATAATTATTGTATTTGTTGAGTTAGCCTACCACAATATGCTTAAATGTATATATTGTCTTTACACGGGACCGCGCAAAAAATACCAAAATTAGCAATATCGCATTTTGTAAAAAAATTAAAAAAATTGCTCATAAGATTAAATAATTTTTTTTAAGTACTACTACTAATTTATTTATTCTTATTTCTTGTAAAAATATTATTAAAACTTAACAAAATTATTTAAAAAAATATTGCGGTAAATGTAAAATAGACCGGGTCAGATCTCTTCATTTGTGTGCCTCGGATTTCTATATTTTCTGGGTGATTTTGATCCTCCAAAGGAATTAGTTATATTAAGAAACAAGCTTTCAAAAACTGTATAATTTTACAAAAATCGTGCCGGAGTTTTTATGCCAAAAAAATACTTAAAAATAGCACTTTTTAAAAAATTGTCGAAATTCCCAAAAATACAAAATTTACCTTAAATATCGTTTTACAAATGACAATTTTATAATGTTTAAAATCATACAGCCATACCAAATTTAAAGAGAACCTTATTTCTCGAAAACGGAACCAAAATTTTTATATGTAGTAGAGGTGCCGACTACAAAAACTTTAATTATTTGCTGTCAAAATATTAATAGGTTTTATGTCTCAAAATGCTTTGAATTTATACAGAACCTTAGAACCTACAATACATTTAAATAACTGAAGCCCATAACAGGACCCACCCTAGATATTTGGGCGCCCTGGGCGAAAACTTATACTCATACTTCTAAATACATCTAATCCGGCTACTCTAGATGTACAATTTAGCACCTTTACAGCTCTGATTTGGCGCTCCTATGATTGGGCGCCCCTGAGCAGAAGCCCGGTTTGCCCGTGCCTACTACGGGCCCTGCCCATAGACGTAATAAAGGGGTCTAAAATTACAAAAATACAGATACCAAATAAATTACTGGCTGTTTTAGCTCCAGATCAGCGTGTACCTATATTTATTGCACTATATTAGTTCTAGGGTAAAAATATTATAATAAGACGATTCTAGGAATGCTTTATATAGGCAGCAATTTTAAGGCTTTATTTGTAAAATGTTGGCATACTATGTTTTAGTGAATTTGAAATTAACCATCGCGGAGACGTCATCATGTTTCCTCCCAATTTGTTGGTCACGTGAGTTACTACTGATATACTTATCGACCTTAAGGAAATCCTACTCTATGCAATACCACCTCTAAAGTATTATTTCAAGTATCTCATAGTTATATGGCTCATAATGCAACACATTGTGTCATTATCTTTTTGGTGCGTTCGTAGAGAAGAAAATCAGAATCTTTTAATAAAATTTCGCAACAAAACTTATTTAGGTTTCTTGGTAAATTGCATTTTTTAATAAATTTCAAAAATATCGCTAGAGGCGTTCATTATTTCATAAATATCTAAGTTAATTATAAATTTTTGTTTTTTCTAACTAGAGAATGTTAAATTACATGTTTTTATAATTACTAGGTTCAGGTCCTGTGCTGGAGTATTGGCCGTCTATTTTGATGCCTCTCCTGATCATAGAATTAAAATGTTATATATATAAATATATATATATATATATATATATATATATATATGTTATATGAAAATATCCTGCCTACACTTAGAAGAAACCAGAACCTTCTATGAAACCCGAGAACCTTCCAGATAAGAAGCTTATTCTGCTGACTTGCGTTTCCCATGAAATAAACAACACGTGCATTCAAGCCGAATCAACACTTTATTTCTCAGAACCTTTCAAGATAAGAAGACCATTCTGCTGACTTGCGTCTCTCATGGAATAAACAACACGTGCATTCCTGCCGAATTGCACTTTAGTTTAAGTCTAGAATATTAAGGAATTATTCCATTGCTTAATCAGCACATTTTTCTTTATATAAACTCAAATCATTGTAATGTTAAGTCATTCTCTTTAGAATCGTTCTTAAGTACACGTTCAATTATAACGTTTAAGTCCTATATTGTATTTAATCAAAATAAAGTTTTTTAAAAAGTTAAAAAGTAAACTTTAAAGTATAACATTTGGCGCAGTCGTACGGATAGTTTAACACACGCGAAAACACGAGTATTCTAATTCGCGAGTGGTGAAGCTCCAGCTCTTTAAGCTATCAAGAATCTACAGCAACCAAGAAGTTACATAGGCAACCAAGAAGCTAGACAGCAACGAACCAAGCGTCCTCGCAACCAACGGATACGGAAGGAACACCTAGTGAAGCCCCTGGTAGCCGAACACGTGGAGACAAATGGTCCAGCTAAAGCTTTTGTGAGTAAGACAATTGAATCATCACGTTTTATTATTTTTTTTCAAATAAGTTGATATTTTGAAAAATCTGTTCGATTTTCTAAGCCTGACTTTTACAATTTTGAATTTTTAAGAAAATTTTTTTTCAATTTAAAAGAAGTCAAAAATAAAATTTAGTTTAAGAAACAAAATCTAAAAAATTTAATTTAAGTTTTAAAATACGAGAAATCAAAAACCATTCAAAATGACTGAACCTCGTAATAACGAACCAGCAAACGTACCAGCAAACCAACCTATAGTTGAGGTTGAACCTTATCGTTTATCGGAAATTTTCTCAATAATCCCTGAATACGATGGAGATCAAATATTTTTAGGAACTTTTATCAATGCTTGCGATTGTGCTTATAACATGGCCGTCGGAGATCAACGCGATTTATTGGTCATACACATTAAAAATAAATTAAAAGGAAAAGCCGCACAATTAGTAAACTCTCGAAATCCTCTTTCTTGGATTCAAATTAAACAATTATTAACAACATACTATGGAGATACGCGAGACCTTTCTTCATTAATTCAAGATCTACAAAGACTCAAACAACAAACAAACGAATCACCTTTAATGTTTTTCAATAGATTACAAGTTATGAATTCAAAAATGCACGCTTGTATTCAAAAATCAAATTTAAATATGCTTCAAAAAGATGCACAAATCCAAATTATAGATTCTATGGCATTAAATACGCTTTTAACAGGATTAGAATCGCGCATAGGTCATATTGTCCGTGCTAGCAATCCTAAAGATTTACTTGAAGCACAAGTAAGAATAAGACGCGAACTACAACTTTCATATTTTGAAACACAAAAAACTCCAAACCGACCCAATGTTTCAAATAATCCTATACAAAATAGACAAAATAATTTTCAATCGCGAAGAACAGCTTCTCAACCACAAAAATGTTTTAAATGTAATCGTTTAGGTCATCACGGAAGTGAATGCCGTACTTTTGTACAGAGACCCCCGGTCTACACAAATCAAAATCAACAATTTAACCAAAATTTTCAAATTACTTCCAATCAAAACCATCCACCCCTATCGATTCAAGAAACAGATACCCAATTAGAACAAACTACTACGAAAATCCAACACATGTCAATCAATCAAACACCAGAACAAACATTCGTGTAAATACCAATCTACATAATTTAAACTCAAAAAATCTTTTTTATATTAATGACGCAACAAATAAATTTAAACTTTTAATTGACACCGGCGCAGGAATTTCAGTATTTAAGGAAAAAACAGTCGAAAATTATAATAATCGATTTGCAGAAAATGTAATAGTACAAGGAATAACCGATGAAAAAATTCCAATCACCCAATCAGTTTTAATCCCTTTCGCTAAAGACAATCCACTAAAAGTCTATATTTGTAATTTAGACATAGAATTTGACGGAATATTAGGACTCGATTTTCTTGAACATTACCAGTGCGTAATTGATTTAAATTCGAAACAGCTATGCACCAATTTTAAAACAATACCTTTAATTCAAGTAACAGAAAAAACTTTTGAACAAAATTCCCAAATTAATCAAAATCAAATAAATCAAAAAACACTACAAATACCTAAACCAAGAGTAATTCAAAATCAAAACATACCACCAATACCTAAACCAAGATTAATTCAAAATCAAAAAACGCCACCAATACCAAAACCGCGAATAAATATAAATCAAAATAATTTTCAAAATCAAATATCTCTAGAACCGCGAACCGAACAAGTTTTTAAATTAAAATGTAATTTAAAAAACACAGATGCAATTTTAATTAGTCAAGAAATAGAAAAAGTAAGATTACCAAACGCCCTAGTCCACATTAACGAAAATGGTGAATTTTTTTTGAAAAAAATAATCCGACCATCAATTTCCCCGTGGTCATCACCTGTTTGGGTAGTCCCAAAAAAACTTGACGCCTCTAACAAACAAAAATGGAGAGTAGTAATCGATTATAGAAAACTGAATGAAGTAACAGTTGACGATAAATATCCACTTCCAAATATTTCAGATTTATTAGATCAGTTAGGTAAATGTCAATATTTTACAACACTTGATTTAGCATCCGGTTTTCACCAAATTGAAATTGATCAAAAAGATATTCAAAAAACAGCCTTTTCTGTCGAAAATGGACACTACGAATTTGTTCGTATGCCATTTGGTTTAAAAAATGCACCCTCCACATTTCAACGTGTGATGGATAACATTTTATTAGGCATTCTAAATGAACGTTGTTTAGTTTATATGGACGACATTATTGTTTATTCACCAACAATTCACGAACACATTTCACGTCTTTCCGAAGTTTTCCAAAGATTACGAAAATCAAATTTAAAAATTCAACCTGACAAATGCGAGTTTTTACGAAAAGAAGTAGCATACCTCGGACATTTAATTACCGAAAATGGAGTAAAACCAAACCCTGATAAAGTAAAATGTATACAAAACTTTCCAGAATTAAAAAATCCTCGTGACGTAAAATCATTTCTCGGACTTGCCGGATATTATCGAAGATTCATACCGAACTTCGCGAAAATCTCAAAACCCTTAACAAAACTTCTTCAAAAAGATACAAAATTTATTTTTTCTAAAGAATGTAAAGAAGCTTTCGAAACACTCAAAAATGCATTAATTTCTGATCCAATATTAATCTATCCAAATTTCGAAGAACCCTTCATTTTAACTACAGACGCGAGCGCATTTGCGATAGGAGCCGTACTTTCACAAGGTCCAATTGGTAAAGACCTTCCGATAGCTTTTGCATCGAGAACCCTTTGTAGTGCAGAAACTAAATACTCCACTATTGAAAGAGAACTATTAGCAATAGTATGGTCCGTAAAACACTTTCGACCTTACCTTTTTGGTAGAAAATTCACTATAGTCACAGATCACAGACCTCTAACCTGGCTACTTTCAATTAAAGACCCCGGTAGCAGATTAGCACGTTGGCGATTAAAATTAGAAGAATATAGTTTTAAAATCATTCATAAACCCGGTAAAATCAATAAAAATGCAGACGCTTTATCGCGAATAAAAATCAATCATTTCAAAGACTGTATAGACTTTAAATCAAACATTAAAATTTTTGCAAACAACGAAAATAACGATCAAGAACCAATTTTTAACGAAGAAGATGATCAAAAAATAACAGATGAATTTAACAGATTTGTTGAACTTTACAAGACGCGATCCCTAATTGATTATTCTAAAATCGAAACTTCGAATGATCAATTATTAGATAAATCAAATAAATTAATAGTAACCTTTTTCCGACAAAATAAAATGGAAGATTTACATTTCAAAATCATTGACGATATTTTTGAAGAAGAATTCCACCTTGAAGAATTAAAAATTAATATTGTTTCTAGCAAAACAGTTAAAGATCGTAAATATTTTATTATAGCTCTACCATTCGATAATGATGATTGTTCACAGCACTTATTTTATTGCCTTTTTAAAGACCAAAATAAATTTGAAATTAACAAAACATACTGCATCGAAAACAATCTAGATTTACCAACTTTAGAGATGCTATCTTACATCTTTTCTGATAAAGATATAAAATTAAAAATTTGCCAAAATATAATAACAACCCCCGACGAAGATGAAATCCCAATAATTTTAGAAAATTATCACTTAGGAAAAAGCAACCTACACCGTGGAATAAATGAAACAGTTAGACGCATTAGAGAAAAATATAATTGGCGTGGTTTAACAAAAAATGTAGAAGATTTCATAAAAAAATGTGAAACTTGTCAAAAAGTAAAAATTGTTCGTAAAAATCTAAGCAGACCCTTCGTTGTAACAGAAACACCACGTACCCCTTTTGAACGAATCAATATCGATATTTTCGAATACCCCACTAGAAATTACGCGTTAACAGTACGGGATGAATTAACAAAATTTACACAAGCTTACGCAATGAGTGATAAAAAAGCCAGTACAGTAGTTAGTACTATTTTACTATTTTTCCAACATTTCGGTGTACCCTTACGAATACATTGCGACTATGGCAAAGAATTTGATAATGCCCTTTTAAAAGATTTATGTACCCTATACGATGTTAAGTTAACATTTTCTAGCGTAGCACATCCCCAGTCAAACGGTTCACTAGAACGATTTCACGCAACCCTTTGCGAAATGATTAGAATCAATAAACAAGAAAACCCTGAAGATCATTGTTTAAGCGTTCTTCCATACGCAGTAATTTGCTATAATAATACAAAAAACAAAACACATGGATTTACCCCTTACGAACTCGTTTTCGGACATACATCAAGTAGACCCCCCGAAAAACTTTATAATCAAGAACAATTGATATCTAAATATGTACGCGATTTAAATAATAGAATGGACTATTTTTACAAATTAGCTAGAAATAGAACGGATCAATCGAAACAAAAATCGAAAGAACGATTCGACGAACACGTACGAAAGAATCTCCCTGAATTTAATGTAGGAGACAAAGTTTGGCTTAAAGAATCACAAATCAAATCAAAATCAGAAAACTTATTTAATGGTCCTTTTGAAATTTTAGAAATACATCGTAATTCTGCAACACTTAAAAACCCACAAACAAATCAATTAACCAAAGTTAATTTTGATAGGTTAAAACCGTGCTTTGAATAAAATAAAAATCTTTTATTTTAGATTAATGGGAATAATCTCAATCGTTTCCAGTCAATATTCAATATTACCAATAAATAATACACTAGGACTATTTTATCATGAAGAATCCCTTATCAGAATTTCTAATAATGAATGGACACTTGTTGTTTACAAAGATCTTTTACCCTTTAAGAAAGCAATTGAGCATAACGACAAAATTTTAGATACCTTTATGGATCATTTTTCAATCAATAATAATCAAATTGCAAATTTCAAATCGCAAATTAAAACGCATGTTAGCCTTTTAAAACAAATTTCTAATTACGTTAATATTAAATACGAAGAACTTATCTCGGATACAAAAGAAAAATCATATAGGCAAAAACGTGGAATATTTAATGGCATCGGAACTATTTGGAAATCTATTACAGGACATTTAGATGCATCAGACGGAGAATACTTTAATGATTGTATTAATAAAGTATCGACTGATGAGAAAAATATTGAAAGATTATTGCAAAAACAAATTTCAGTAACAACCTCTGTTATTAAAAGTTTTAATACGACTTTACAAAAATTACAAATTGATGAAGAAACGTTTAATCATGATATTAAATTAATTCAATATTTAGTCACTTCGATTTCTGATAACGCTGCCTATGCAGAAGCACAAATAAAAGCATTAGATTTATGCGAATCGCTTATGGAAAGTTACACCTTTATTAAAGATTCATTAAATGACGCGTTAAACGCAGTAACTTTTGCACGTTTAAAAATATTGCATGGTTCAATAATAAAACCATCGGATTTGGTAGATTCATTGAAAAAGATTTCTCATTCATTACAAAAAAATAATTTGCCTTTACCAATATCAATCTCAACGGTAGCCCAATACATTAATTTAATTGAACTTAGTGCTTTTCAAACTGAATCAAAAATAGTATTTGTTCTTAAAATACCTCTTATAGACCCTTCGACTTATACTTTATACAGACTTTACCCAATACCAATATTAGATAATCGAACAGGTCTTCACCATACTATATCAACAATTAATAAATTTATTGCGCGCGACGATGATTCAATGTTTTTCGTCACCTTCCACAACGTGGACCACTGCAAGATCATCGAAAGAAAAACGAAGCTCTGTTCCAAAGTACTTCCGTATCCCATCGACAGTGATGCTATTTGTGAAGCTCAACTATTGAAGCAACAAACTCAGCTGCCGAAAACATGTCAAACAACCATTTTCTATGCACAAGGCTACAATGTTCAACCACTTGAAGAAAATCAATGGCTAGTTACTATGTCAGAACCAGTACCTACCAATATCAAATGCAAGAATCAAGAAATCATTACGAAATTAATTGAAACCAATAGTATAGTTCGTTTCAAATCAACATGCAATGCTTTTATTGGAAGTACGAGAATTCATTCTGAAACTACACTTCAAGAAAGTACCTTCGAAGAAATAAATTCACCAATAATCAATATTCCATATACTTGTTGTAAAGATATGCCTGAAATCCCCAAAATTCAAGGCCTAAAACCACTAAAGTTAAGCAAAATAAACGTCGAAGATCTGAATATTGCACAACATAATCTTAACCAATATTCAGAAGAATTAGATAAAATGATCAATCAACCATTCATTCAAAAACACATTGATTGGTTTACTATCATTACAATAACATTGATAGTACTACTAGTAATTCTTTACACTATTAACAAATGTCGAAGACGCCGAAGAACAAGAAATGGTAATAATACCAATAACGATAATGGTAATGACTTTCCACCATTTCCAAAACCTAATCTACAAAGAATTAAGAATTTATCGAATATCTTACCAAAAAGAAGGCCAAGCATACACATCGAAGATCAAATCGAAGAAGAAATCGAACCCAATGCAAAATTAATGATCAATCAATCATCTTAATAAAAGTTGCCGTATAACGCCAACTTTTACAAAAAGAGGGGAGCTGTTATATGAAAATATCCTGCCTACACTTAGAAGAAACCAGAACCTTCTATGAAACCCGAGAACCTTCCAGATAAGAAGCTTATTCTGCTGAGTTGCGTTTCCCATGAAATAAACAACACGTGCATTCAAGCCGAATCAACACTTTATTTCTCAGAACCTTTCAAGATAAGAAGACCATTCTGCTGACTTGCGTCTCTCATGGAATAAACAACACGTGCATTCCTGCCGAATTGCACTTTAGTTTAAGTCTAGAATATTAAGGAATTATTCCATTGCTTAATCAGCACATTTTTCTTTATATAAACTCAAATCATTGTAATGTTAAGTCATTCTCTTTAGAATCGTTCTTAAGTACACGTTCAATTATAACGTTTAAGTCCTATATTGTATTTAATCAAAATAAAGTTTTTTAAAAAGTTAAAAGTAAACTTTAAAGTATAACATATATATATGTTATACTTTAAAGTTTACTTTTTAAAAAACTTTATTTTGATTAAATACAATATAGGACTTAAACGTTATAATTGAACGTGTACTTAAGAACGATTCTAAAGAGAATGACTTAACATTACAATGATATGAGTTTATATAAAGAAAAATGTGCTGATTAAGCAATGGAATAATTCCTTAATATTCTAGACTTAAACTAAAGTGCAATTCGGCAGGAATGCACGTGTTGTTTATTCCATGAGAGACGCAAGTCAGCAGAATGGTCTTCTTATCTTGAAAGGTTCTGAGAAATAAAGTGTTGATTCGGCTTGAATGCACGTGTTGTTTATTTCATGGGAAACGCAAGTCAGCAGAATAAGCTTCTTATCTGGAAGGTTCTCGGGTTTCATAGAAGGTTCTGGTTTCTTCTAAGTGTAGGCAGGATATTTTCATATAACAGCTCCCCTCTTTTTGAAAAAGTTGGCGTTATACGGCAACTTTTATTAAGATGATTGATTGATCATTAATTTTGCATTGGGTTCGATTTCTTCTTCGATTTGATCTTCGATGTGTATGCTTGGCCTTCTTTTTGGTAAGATATTCGATAAATTCCTAATTCTTTGTAGATTAGGTTTTGGAAATGGTGGAAAGTCATTACCATTATCGTTATTGGTATTATTACCATTTCTTGTTCTTCGGCGTCTTCGACATTTGTTAATAGTGTAAAGAATTACTAGTAGTACTATCAATGTTATTGTAATGATAGTAAACCAATCAATGTGTTTTTGAATGAATGGTTGATTGATCATTTTATCTAATTCTTCTGAATATTGGTTAAGATTATGTTGTGCAATATTCAGATCTTCGACGTTTATTTTGCTTAACTTTAGTGGTTTTAGGCCTTGAATTTTGGGGATTTCAGGCATATCTTTACAACAAGTATATGGAATATTGATTATTGGTGAATTTATTTCTTCGAAGGTACTTTCTTGAAGTGTAGTTTCAGAATGAATTCTCGTACTTCCAATAAAAGCATTGCATGTTGATTTGAAACGAACTATACTATTGGTTTCAATTAATTTCGTAATGATTTCTTGATTCTTGCATTTGATATTGGTAGGTACTGGTTCTGACATAGTAACTAGCCATTGATTTTCTTCAAGTGGTTGAACATTGTAGCCTTGTGCATAGAAAATGGTTGTTTGACATGTTTTCGGCAGCTGAGTTTGTTGCTTCAATAGTTGAGCTTCACAAATAGCATCACTGTCGATGGGATACGGAAGTACTTTGGAACAGAGCTTCGTTTTTCTTTCGATGATCTTGCAGTGGTCCACGTTGTGGAAGGTGACGAAAAACATTGAATCATCGTCACGCGCAATAAATTTATTAATTGTTGATATAGTATGGTGAAGACCTGTTCGATTATCTAATATTGGTATTGGGTAAAGTCTGTATAAAGTATAAGTCGAAGGATCTATAAGAGGTATTTTAAGAACAAATACTATTTTTGATTCAGTTTGAAAAGCACTAAGTTCAATTAAATTAATGTATTGGGCTACCGTTGAGATTGATATTGGTAAAGGCAAATTATTTTTTTGTAATGAATGAGAAATCTTTTTCAATGAATCTACCAAATCCGATGGTTTTATTATTGAACCATGCAATATTTTTAAACGTGCAAAAGTTACTGCGTTTAACGCGTCATTTAATGAATCTTTAATAAAGGTGTAACTTTCCATAAGCGATTCGCATAAATCTAATGCTTTTATTTGTGCTTCTGCATAGGCAGCGTTATCAGAAATCGAAGTGACTAAATATTGAATTAATTTAATATCATGATTAAACGTTTCTTCATCAATTTGTAATTTTTGTAAAGTCGTATTAAAACTTTTAATAATAGAGGTTGTTACTGAAATTTGTTTTTGCAATAATCTTTCAATATTTTTCTCATCAGTCGATACTTTATTAATACAATCATTAAAGTATTCTCCGTCTGATGCATCTAAATTTCCTGTAATAGATTTCCAAATAGTTCCGATGCCATTAAATATTCCACGTTTTTGCCTATATGATTTTTCTTTTGTATCCGAGATAAGTTCTTCGTATTTAATATTAACGTAATTAGAAATTTGTTTTAAAAGGCTAACATGCGTTTTAATTTGCGATTTGAAATTTGCAATTTGATTATTATTGATTGAAAAATGATCCATAAAGGTATCTAAAATTTTGTCGTTATGCTCAATTGCTTTCTTAAAGGGTAAAAGATCTTTGTAAACAACAAGTGTCCATTCATTATTAGAAATTCTGATAAGGGATTCTTCATGATAAAATAGTCCTAGTGTATTATTTATTGGTAATATTGAATATTGACTGGAAACGATTGAAATTATTCCCATTAATCTAAAATAAAAGATTTTTATTTTATTCAAAGCACGGTTTTAACCTATCAAAATTAACTTTGGTTAATTGATTTGTTTGTGGGTTTTTAAGTGTTACAGAATTACGATGTATTTCTAAAATTTCAAAAGGACCATTAAATAAGTTTTCTGATTTTGATTTGATTTGTGATTCTTTAAGCCAAACTTTGTCTCCTACATTAAATTCAGGGAGATTCTTTCGTACGTGTTCGTCGAATCGTTCTTTCGATTTTTGTTTCGATTGATCCGTTCTATTTCTAGCTAATTTGTAAAAATAGTCCATTCTATTATTTAAATCGCGTACATATTTAGATATCAATTGTTCTTGATTATAAAGTTTTTCGGGGGGTCTACTTGATGTATGTCCGAAAACGAGTTCGTAAGGGGTAAATCCATGTGTTTTGTTTTTTGTATTATTATAGCAAATTACTGCGTATGGAAGAACGCTTAAACAATGATCTTCAGGGTTTTCTTGTTTATTGATTCTAATCATTTCGCAAAGGGTTGCGTGAAATCGTTCTAGTGAACCGTTTGACTGGGGATGTGCTACGCTAGAAAATGTTAACTTAACATCGTATAGGGTACATAAATCTTTTAAAAGGGCATTATCAAATTCTTTGCCATAGTCGCAATGTATTCGTAAGGGTACACCGAAATGTTGGAAAAATAGTAAAATAGTACTAACTACTGTACTGGCTTTTTTATCACTCATTGCGTAAGCTTGTGTAAATTTTGTTAATTCATCCCGTACTGTTAACGCGTAATTTCTAGTGGGGTATTCGAAAATATCGATATTGATTCGTTCAAAAGGGGTACGTGGTGTTTCTGTTACAACGAAGGGTCTGCTTAGATTTTTACGAACAATTTTTACTTTTTGACAAGTTTCACATTTTTTTATGAAATCTTCTACATTTTTTGTTAAACCACGCCAATTATATTTTTCTCTAATGCGTCTAACTGTTTCATTTATTCCACGGTGTAGGTTGCTTTTTCCTAAGTGATAATTTTCTAAAATTATTGGGATTTCATCTTCGTCGGGGGTTGTTATTATATTTTGGCAAATTTTTAATTTTATATCTTTATCAGAAAAGATGTAAGATAGCATCTCTAAAGTTGGTAAATCTAGATTGTTTTCGATGCAGTATGTTTTGTTAATTTCAAATTTATTTTGGTCTTTAAAAAGGCAATAAAATAAGTGTTGTGAACAATCATCATTATCGAATGGTAGAGCTATAATAAAATATTTACGATCTTTAACTGTTTTGCTAGAAACAATATTAATTTTTAATTCTTCAAGGTGGAATTCTTCTTCAAAAATATCGTCAATGATTTTGAAATGTAAATCTTCCATTTTATTTTGTCGGAAAAAGGTTACTATTAATTTATTTGATTTATCTAATAATTGATCATTCGAAGTTTCGATTTTAGAATAATCAATTAGGGATCGCGTCTTGTAAAGTTCAACAAATCTGTTAAATTCATCTGTTATTTTTTGATCATCTTCTTCGTTAAAAATTGGTTCTTGATCGTTATTTTCGTTGTTTGCAAAAATTTTAATGTTTGATTTAAAGTCTATACAGTCTTTGAAATGATTGATTTTTATTCGCGATAAAGCGTCTGCATTTTTATTGATTTTACCGGGTTTATGAATGATTTTAAAACTATATTCTTCTAATTTTAATCGCCAACGTGCTAATCTGCTACCGGGGTCTTTAATTGAAAGTAGCCAGGTTAGAGGTCTGTGATCTGTGACTATAGTGAATTTTCTACCAAAAAGGTAAGGTCGAAAGTGTTTTACGGACCATACTATTGCTAATAGTTCTCTTTCAATAGTGGAGTATTTAGTTTCTGCACTACAAAGGGTTCTCGATGCAAAAGCTATCGGAAGGTCTTTACCAATTGGACCTTGTGAAAGTACGGCTCCTATCGCAAATGCGCTCGCGTCTGTAGTTAAAATGAAGGGTTCTTCGAAATTTGGATAGATTAATATTGGATCAGAAATTAATGCATTTTTGAGTGTTTCGAAAGCTTCTTTACATTCTTTAGAAAAAATAAATTTTGTATCTTTTTGAAGAAGTTTTGTTAAGGGTTTTGAGATTTTCGCGAAGTTCGGTATGAATCTTCGATAATATCCGGCAAGTCCGAGAAATGATTTTACGTCACGAGGATTTTTTAATCCTGGAAAGTTTTGTATACATTTTACTTTATCAGGGTTTGGTTTTACTCCATTTTCGGTAATTAAATGTCCGAGGTATGCTACTTCTTTTCGTAAAAACTCGCATTTGTCAGGTTGAATTTTTAAATTTGATTTTCGTAATCTTTGGAAAACTTCGGAAAGACGTGAAATGTGTTCGTGAATTGTTGGTGAATAAACAATAATGTCGTCCATATAAACTAAACAACGTTCATTTAGAATGCCTAATAAAATGTTATCCATCACACGTTGAAATGTGGAGGGTGCATTTTTTAAACCAAATGGCATACGAACAAATTCGTAGTGTCCATTTTCGACAGAAAAGGCTGTTTTTTGAATATCTTTTTGATCAATTTCAATTTGGTGAAAACCGGATGCTAAATCAAGTGTTGTAAAATATTGACATTTACCTAACTGATCTAATAAATCTGAAATATTTGGAAGTGGATATTTATCGTCAACTGTTACTTCATTCAGTTTTCTATAATCGATTACTACTCTCCATTTTTGTTTGTTAGAGGCGTCAAGTTTTTTTGGGACTACCCAAACAGGTGATGACCACGGGGAAATTGATGGTCGGATTATTTTTTGATCGAGCATTTTATTAATTTGTGTTTTTACTTCCTCTTTGTGTATTTGAGGGTACCGATATGATTTAGTAAAAATTGGATGAGCATTGTTGGTTTCAATTGTATGTTTGATTTCATTAGTGAAAGTTAATTGATCTCCTTCGATATAGAAAATGTCAGAAAATTCAAAACAAAGATTTGAAATTAATTCTTTTTCTTCGTAATTTAAATGTTCTAGTCTTAATTGATTTTTAATAAGGTCGATTCTATCAATGAGTTCGTCTTCATTGGTATTAAAATTTAAAATATCGTGAACACTTGGTATGGGTTCGAAAGACAAGTTGTTAAAATTTATTGTTTTAGGAATAGCATTGGGATTTATTACTGATGTATAAAATTCACCATTTTCGTTAATGTGGACTAGGGCGTTTGGTAATCTTACTTTTTCTATTTCTTGACTAATTAAAATTGCATCTGTGTTTTTTAAATTACATTTTAATTTAAAAACTTGTTCGGTTCGCGGTTCTAGAGATATTTGATTTTGAAAATTATTTTGATTTATATTTATTCGCGGTTTTGGTATTGGTGGCGTTTTTTGATTTTGAATTAATCTTGGTTTAGGTATTGGTGGTATGTTTTGATTTTGAATTGCTCTTGGTTTAGGTATTTGTAGTGTTTTTTGATTTATTTGATTTTGATTAATTTGGGAATTTTGTTCAAAAGTTTTTTCTGTTACTTGAATTAAAGGTATTGTTTTAAAATTGGTGCATAGCTGTTTCGAATTTAAATCAATTACGCACTGGTAATGTTCAAGAAAATCGAGTCCTAATATTCCGTCAAATTCTATGTCTAAATTACAAATATAGACTTTTAGTGGATTGTCTTTAGCGAAAGGGATTAAAACTGATTGGGTGATTGGAATTTTTTCATCGGTTATTCCTTGTACTATTACATTTTCTGCAAATCGATTATTATAATTATCGACTGTTTTTTCCTTAAATACTGAAATTCCTGCGCCGGTGTCAATTAAAAGTTTAAATTTATTTGTTGCGTCATTAATATAAAAAAGATTTTTTGAGTTTAAATTATGTAGATTGGTATTTACACGAATGTTTGTTCTGGTGTTTGATTGATTGACATGTGTTGGATTTTCGTAGTAGTTTGTTCTAATTGGGTATCTGTTTCTTGAATCGATAGGGGTGGATGGTTTTGATTGGAAGTAATTTGAAAATTTTGGGTTTCTGGTGGCAAAATTTGATTTTGGTTTTCAAAATTTTGATATATTCCGGGTTGATTAAAATTATATTGATTTATGTCATTTAAATATTGTTCATCAAAATTATTCGAAAATTCTTGTGAGATTTCATTTTCGTAATAAAATTGATTTTCATACTGAAAATTTTCAAAATTTGGATCATAAAGATCATAATTGTCAAAATTGTTAAAATTTTCAAAATTTGGATCATAATTGTAGTTGTCAAAATTATTAAAATATTCATCAGAATAGTTTACTACATGTGCTCTATGTTGTGGGGAATTGTAATTTGGATTTCTTTGAATTACTGATGGTCTAAAATTATTTTGTTGGTTTTGGGGTACAAAATTTCTAGAGGTGCTTGGTTGATTTTGGGCAAAATTGGGTCTTTGAAAATTTTGGTTAGATTGTTGATTTTGATTTTGGGCAAAATTGGGTCTTTGAAAATTTTGGTTAAATTGTTGATTTTGATTTGTGTAGACCGGGGGTCTCTGTACAAAAGTACGGCATTCACTTCCGTGATGACCTAAACGATTACATTTAAAACATTTTTGTGGTTGAGAAGCTGTTCTTCGCGATTGAAAATTATTTTGTCTATTTTGTATAGGATTATTTGAAACATTGGGTCGGTTTGGAGTTTTTTGTGTTTCAAAATATGAAAGTTGTAGTTCGCGTCTTATTCTTACTTGTGCTTCAAGTAAATCTTTAGGATTGCTAGCACGGACAATATGACCTATGCGCGATTCTAATCCTGTTAAAAGCGTATTTAATGCCATAGAATCTATAATTTGGATTTGTGCATCTTTTTGAAGCATATTTAAATTTGATTTTTGAATACAAGCGTGCATTTTTGAATTCATAACTTGTAATCTATTGAAAAACATTAAAGGTGATTCGTTTGTTTGTTGTTTGAGTCTTTGTAGATCTTAAATTAATGAAGAAAGGTCTCGCGTATCTCCATAGTATGTTGTTAATAATTGTTTAATTTGAATCCAAGAAAGAGGATTTCGAGAGTTTACTAATTGTGCGGCTTTTCCTTTTAATTTATTTTTAATGTGTATGACCAATAAATCGCGTTGATCTCCGACGGCCATGTTATAAGCACAATCGCAAGCATTGATAAAAGTTCCTAAAAATATTTGATCTCCATCGTATTCAGGGATTATTGAGAAAATTTCCGATAAACGATAAGGTTCAACCTCAACTATAGGTTGGTTTGCTGGTACGTTTGCTGGTTGGTTATTACGAGGTTCAGTCATTTTGAATGGTTTTTGATTTCTCGTATTTTAAAACTTAAATTAAATTTTTTAGATTTTGTTTCTTAAACTAAATTTTATTTTTGACTTCTTTTAAATTGAAAAAAAATTTTCTTAAAAATTCAAAATTGTAAAAGTCAGGCTTAGAAAATCGAACAGATTTTTCAAAATATCAACTTATTTGAAAAAAAAAAATAAAACGTGATGATTCAATTGTCTTACTCACAAAAGCTTTAGCTGGACCATTTGTCTCCACGTGTTCGGCTACCAGGGGCTTCACTAGGTGTTCCTTCCGTATCCGTTGGTTGCGAGGACGCTTGGTTCGTTGCTGTCTAGCTTCTTGGTTGCCTATGTAACTTCTTGGTTGCTGTAGATTCTTGATAGCTTAAAGAGCTGGAGCTTCACCACTCGCGAATTAGAATACTCGTGTTTTCGCGTGTGTTAAACTATCCGTACGACTGCGCCAAATGTTATACTTTAAAGTTTACTTTTAACTTTTTAAAAAACTTTATTTTGATTAAATACAATATAGGACTTAAACGTTATAATTGAACGTGTACTTAAGAACGATTCTAAAGAGAATGACTTAACATTACAATGATTTGAGTTTATATAAAGAAAAATGTGCTGATTAAGCAATGGAATAATTCCTTAATATTCTAGACTTAAACTAAAGTGCAATTCGGCAGGAATGCACGTGTTGTTTATTCCATGAGAGACGCAAGTCAGCAGAATGGTCTTCTTATCTTGAAAGGTTCTGAGAAATAAAGTGTTGATTCGGCTTGAATGCACGTGTTGTTTATTTCATGGGAAACGCAAGTCAGCAGAATAAGCTTCTTATCTGGAAGGTTCTCGGGTTTCATAGAAGGTTCTGGTTTCTTCTAAGTGTAGGCAGGATATTTTCATATAACATATATATATATATATATTTTAGATGCGAGCTTAATAAAACTCTTTTTTTTAAATAATTTTATTTTATTTAGTCACTTTTACAAATAAGACAACTTTAAAGTTAAATGTGAACCGTTTAGATGCTAAGTCAAACCTAAGAGACGTAAGAGACGTTGTTTACCTGCTAGCCTACTTATAGTTATAAGAGTGCTGACACAGCTTCGCGTGGGTTCCCGAAGAATATGGAAGTAAACATGTTTATCAAATGACTTTTATATGATCTTGCAAACAATAGCAATATTGTGCAATTATGGTACTACGTCTTAACTTATTCTAGAAACTACGCATTAAGTAAATACGCCTACGCATATTTTTAATATAACAACTCCCCCGCAATTTAAAAGTTAGTGCTATACAATGCAGTAACTTTTACTAACAAAATTAAAAAAAAAATCCTAAAATTACAAAATACAATTAGACATAATATTTTCTTAAAACATTAGTATTTAATTCAATATCTTCTTCGATTGGCTCTGTAAGCCTTGTTGATGGCCTGCGCCTAGCTATTGAAAATCTTTTGCCTAAACTTGATATATTTGGGGATGGTGGAAAATCATTATTATCAGTATTATTTTCGATGCCTATACATACATTTTTAGCTCTTCGATTTTTACATTTACAATAAAGGTAAATTAAAACTAAAATTATAATCAAAGCCAATACAAGATATGTTAGCCATGAATGATATTTTTCAATTTCAGGTTCATTGATTAAATCATCCAATTCATTTGCATATTGATCTAATGTATGTTTAGCAATTTCCAAATCTTCCAAATTTAGTTTTGTTATTTTTAAAGGTTTTAATCTAGGAAGATTTCTAAGTTTTTCTGGATATTTTTCGCAACAATTGAAAGGAATTTGAATAAAATCTGAATAATTATAACTTAAATCAAGTGTTTGTAATTGATTGGCTTGGATTTTAGTTGATCCTACAAAAGCTGAGCAATATGGTTTTAAAGACAAAATTACAATTTTCGAAATGTGTTACATTTTATTGTAATTGGAAGCTGATTTGTTACACTTATTGGCCAAACATTATTTTGTCAAATTTGAATATTAAAATCTTCTGCTAAAATCAAAACGAACACAGGTTTTTGGAAAAGTTAACAATTTTTGAGTTCTTAATAATTGAGCTTCACAAGTTGAATTGCTATCAATCGGAAGAGGATATAAATTTTTACAAATTTTTATCTTTAGCAATATATTTCTTACTAACAGGCAAAATATGATGTAACATAGTTCGATTATCATAAATTGGTATTGGGTACAATCGGAAAACGGAATACCATTCTGGTCGAAACAATGGTATGTTCAAGACAAAAACAAGTCTTTCATTTGTAATATAAGCATTCAAATCAATAATATCAAAGTATGTTGCAATTCTGTCGTCCATGGGTGCTACCGGGAAATTATTTGTATGTAAATTTTGGGCAATTTGTTTTAAAGCATTAGTTAATTCATTAGGAAGGATAATACTTGTATGAATAATTTTTAATCTGGCAAAAGAAATTGAATCTAATACATCCGTTATTTGAGACTGAATATAAGTGTATGATTCCAATAATTGTTCACAAAGATTAATAAAATAAAATATAAGATTAAGAAGTTCGATTTCATCATGAATCTGATGTATTGATTTTGAAATTTCAATTATATTGGAGTTGAAAGTTTCTTCATCAATTTGAAGTTTGCGCAAAGTTGCATTAACTTGTTTTATTACTGACGTAGTAACACTGATTTGATTTTTCATTAAGTTTTCCAATTCTTTATCATCTTTTTCAATTTTATTGATACAATTTTCATAATATTGACCGTTAGCTGCATCTAAATTTCTCGTTATGTACTTCCAAACAGTACCGAGAGCGTTTATTAAACCTCTTTTACGTCTTGGTGTGTAAGGCATGTCTGAATAGATTTCATTAAATTTATTGGTTATATCATTGGAAATTTGAAATAAAAGTGACACGTGTGGTCTTATATCTAAGTGGATCATTTTAATATTTCCAGTTGATTGATTAAGCATTAAGCGTAAGCTATCTAAAATAACATTATTACTAATAAAAGCATCTTGCAAAGCTTTAATATCTTTATAAACTAATAAGATCCATTTATCATTGGATACCTTTATACTAAGTTCCTTATGAAAATAAACACCTACGGTATTATTTATTTCATCGATTTTGTATTGTCCTTTTCCCTATCCAATAAGGAAAACGAGTAATCTGAAACAAGGAAAAGTTTCAGTCAGAATCAGAGTCTGAATCGGGTTTATGACAAGGTTTTAAAAAATCAAAATTATATTTTAAAGTTTGTTTAGTTATTGGATTATAAACAGTTGCGGAATTTTTTGAAATTGCTTTTATTTCAAAAGGTCCATTAAATTTAGGTGATAATTTTCCAGTAATTTGAGTTTCTTTCACGAAAACTCTATCGCCTACTTTAAATTCATAATTTGGAGTTACGTGTTTATCGAATCTTTCTTTAGCTTTTTGTTTTGACAGTTTTATTCTTGATTTAGCTATTCGATAATAATGTTTGATCCTTGCATTTAAATCTCTGATAATTT
Source organism: Aspidapion aeneum (assembly GCA_963576565.1). Lineage (NCBI taxonomy): Eukaryota > Metazoa > Arthropoda > Insecta > Coleoptera > Brentidae > Aspidapion > Aspidapion aeneum. Next base: position 40,731 of record CAUYVT010000003.1, read on the forward strand.
CATTGTAAAGAGTTTCTGGAGGTCTTGCTGCTGTATGTCCAAAAACTCGTACGGTGTAAATCCATGAGTTTTACATGTTGAATTGTTATAAGAAATGACAATAAATGATAACAATTGTAGTGGATGTTCTTCAGGACTTTCTGTTTTATAAACTTTAATCATTTCTAATAATGTTGCATGAAATCTTTATAAACTTCCATTTGATTGTGGATGTCCTGTACTTGAAAAAGTTAGTTTGATATCGTACATCTTACATAAGTCTTTTAAAAGCTGATTTTTAAATTCTCTACCTAAATCCGTATGGATTCTTAAGAAAGTTCTATAATGTTGAAAAAATAATAATAGTGAATTAACAATTGATTTTGCAGTTTTATCATTTAATGGATAAGTTTGCATGAATTTTGTCAATTCGTCTCTTATTGTTAAAACCAAATTTCTTTCTGGAATTTCTAAAATATCTAGATTAATTCTTTCAAATGGTGTTTTTGGAGTTTCAGTGATCACAAGTGGATTGTCCAAATTTTTTCTTAAAATTTTATTTCTTTGACATATTTCGCATTGGTTTATAAATTTTTCAACATCTTTGGTTAAATTTTTCCAATTATATTTTTCTTTAATTCTCCTGATTGTTTTATTAATTCCCCTATGAAAATTCTTTTTTCCGGAATAATATTGATCAATTATTATTTGTCTTTGATCTTCTACTGGCTCAGTAACTATGTGACAAATTACTAAATTTAAATCTTTTTCAGCAAAGACAAAAAGAGCATTTCTAAAATTGGTAAATCTACATTATTTTCAACATAGTATGTTTTGGAGATATCAATGTCATTTTGACATCTACATAAAATTTTGAAAAGAGTTAAATTGGCTTCTTCCTCAACATACGGTACTGGAATTATAAAATACTTTCGTTTATTAACTGTTTTTGAAGAATAAATATTAATTTTATTTAAATCAAAGTTCAGCTCTTCATCTAATATGTCACTTATTATATTATGATGTTTTTCTTTTAAATTATATTGTTGAAAAATGGTTATAATATTTTTGTGTTTTTTATCCAATAGTTGATCATTTGTATATCTAATCTTTGAATAATCAATTAACGATGTTGTTTGATATAAATTGTGAAATCTCTGAAATTCATTTTCCAAAGTTTGAGGAGACATTAAAGCTAGTTAAAATATAAATATTTATCAGTTGATTGAAAGGTTGATTTAATCATTGCCAATATAACGTTCCAATCGAGTGAGTCTAAACCACATGCTATTTTGGGTATAGCTAAATATTTCTCATTATTTTGCAGAAGAATATTTTTTAGGTTTTGCAAAATTTGATAAATTGTATCATATGTTGGCTTTTGATAGTATAATTCTTTTGTAACTAAATAGTAAATAGTTCTGTTGGATAGTTGTAAAGTTGCTATTTCACCAATTTGTTTATTTTGTTCTTTTAAACAATCTACATTATCAAATCTTTCTTTGAATTCTTTTGCAATTCCTTTTCTCATTTTTAAATCTTTTGATACACAATGTGCTAATGAAAAATTTTGAGGTGCATCAAATAAGTTTCCACATAAAATTTTAATATTTTCTTCATTAATTTGCTTTTGAAACATTACTGAGTGATATATTTCGTTTATGTTTTCTTCAATTCTTATTCTAGAAAGGGCATCTGCATTTTTGTTAATTTTTCATGGTTTATAGATTATTTCACAATCATATTCTTCCAGTTTTAATCTCCATCTGGCTAAACGACTTCCAGGATCTTTAATTGAGATTAACCAAGTTAAAGGACGATGGTCTGTGATTAATTTAAATTTTCTTCTGTATAAATATGGTCTGAAATGTTTGACTGACCATACAATGGCTAAAAGTTCTCTTTCAATGACAGAATATTTTTGTTCCGTATTATTTAAAGTTCTTGAGGCATATGCAATAGGCGAATCTTTTCCTGTTGGTCCTTGAGATAACACAGACCCTATTGAATAACCACTGGCATCAGTTGTTAAAAGAAAAGGTTCATTAAAATAAGAATAAATCAAAATTGGACTTGTTGTCAAAATATTTTTTAATTTTTCAAAAGATTCTTTACAAGTTGCGTCAAAGACAAATGGTTGATCTTTTTGCAATAATTTAGTTAATGGTTTAGAAATGTTGGCAAAATCTTGGATAAATCGTCGATAATATCCTGCTAATCCTAGGAAACCTTTAATTTCTCTTTGATTTTTGGGTTCTGGAAAATTTTTCAAAGGTGAAATTTTATTTGGATTAGATTTTAAACCTTTATCTGTTATACCAAACATCTTTCATTTTGGATACCAAGTAAAATATTGTCCATAGCTCTTCGAAATGTTGATAGAGCATTTTTAAGTCCAAACAGCATTCGAATGTATTCATAATGACCGTTTTCAACTGAAAAAGCTGTTTTTTGCGTATCTTTAGGATCTACCTCAATTTGGTGGAATCCTGATGCAAGATCTAAAGTTGAAAAGTATTCACAATGTCCTAATTGATCAAGTAAATCTGATATCATTGGCATGGATATTTATCATCAATTGTAACTTCATTTAACTTTCTGTAATCAATTACAACTCTCCACTTTTGTTTCCCTAAAGCATCTAATTTCTTTGGTACTACCCATACTGGAGAAGACCATGGAGAAACAGAATGTTGAATTATTCCCTGTTCTAACGTTTTTGAAATTTGACTTTTTACTTCTTGTTTATGTACTTGGGGATATCGATAGGACTTTGTAAAAATTGGTTTGGTTTCTTTGGTGTGAATAGAGTCTTTAATTTCGCTTGTAAAAGTTAAATTATCTCCCTCTAAGTAAAATATATCCGAAAAATCTAGACAAAGTGATCTAATCTTAATTGTTTTGGTATTTAATGTTCTCTTATTATTGGTTTATTTTCTTTTAGATTAAAACATACTTCAGTTGTTTTTGAGTTGCCAGGTAAATTTTCAAATTCAAAATTATCAAAATTTATCGTTTTAGTAGTTGCATAGGCATTAATAATTGTTGTACGAAATTCTCCTTTTTCATTTATTTAGCAATGCAATTAGGAATGTAACATTTGTCTTTTTGTTGAGCTAGTAAAATAACTTCTGTATTTTTTAATTTATCTGTTTTTAATTTAAAAGCTCTTTCTGTTCTTCCTTCTATTTGTATTATATTTTTTATTGGTTCATTATTTACAGTAAAGTCTTTTTGTTCTGAGTTACTTCTATTTAAAGGAACTGTTTTAAAATTGGTAATCAATTTATTATTTTGATAGTCAATAATGCAATTATATTGTTTTAAAAAATCTGATCCTACTAGTCCATCAAATCCTATGTCAAGATTAAAACTGATTCGTTAATTGAAATTGGTTCAGAACAACTAGCACCTGTATCACCTAAAATTTTAAATTTTTGTGTAATGTCTGTAAAATAATAAAGATTACTTGAAAAAGTTAAAATTTGATGTTTTACATGAATTCGTTTTGAGTTTGGTTCGCTTGATCGTATTCGTTCTGTATTGACATAGTTTAAAAATTTATTAACGTTTGATCGATTTCCGAGGCTTGCATTTGAAAATTTAGATTTTGTTCATCATTAGATTCATATTCTCGTTCAAAAGAAACATCTTCATATTTTTCAAAATTATTATCATAAAAATTTTGTTCATTAGAAAAATCATTAGTTTGATTTTGATAATAAGTATCTTCAAAATCTTGAGTTTCACTTTCTACATTTTCCATAAAATGCATAGGTTTATTTTAAAAATTTGATCTTTGATTATTGTTTGATTGAGGATTATTATTTGATTGAGACCTAAAATAATTTCCTTGATTATTTGGTCTATAATTGTTAAATGTTGATGATTGATTTGGTCGATAGTTTGACGTGGAAGGTTGGTTTTGTCTAAAATTTGACGTGGAAGGTTGATTTTGTCTTAAATTTGACGTGGAAGGTTGATTTTGTCTATAATTTGGGGTGAAACTTTGAGTTTGTCTATAATTTGACGTGGAGGGTAAAGTCGGATTAAAGTTTGGTATGTAATTTTGTATAGTTCTACTATTTTGTTTTGTTCTACACTCATGTATTAAATGTCCTGATCTTTTGCAAAAAGAACAAATTTTTTGTTGATTAGTTTTTAATTTTTGAGAAAATTGTAATTTATGAAGTCTTTGTTTTTGAAAATATTCAAATTGAAGTTCAGATTTAACACAAGAAACTGCTTCTAAAAATGTTGCAGGTTTACTTGCTCTTACGACTAAACTTAAGTCTTTACCTAAGCCTGTTAATAAAGTATTATTAGTATTATATAAGTATTACCTAAGCCTGTTAATAAAGTATTTAAAATCATTTTTCATTAGTGTACCTTGAGCTTGTTTCTCAATATTTGTTAAGTCTTGTTTATTAATTGCAGCATTTATTTTAGCAATATGGACTTGAAGTCTTGAAATAAAAATTAAAGGACTTTCGCCTGGTAATTAAAATAATTTTTGGAGATCTTGAGTCAAAGCTGACAAATCTCTTTGATTCGTTTAATTTGCGCCCATGTATCTAAGTCTTGCGAGTTAATTAATCTAGAGGCTTCTTCGCGTAATTGATTTTTAATTCTGACAATTAAAAATGATCTTTGTGATGATTGTGTTGATCGCAGATCGCACGTATTTATAGAAGTATTAAGATTAATAGGGTTACCATCATATTCTGGTAGTAACGAAAATATTTTAGAAAGTTTATAAGGTTCAATTGTTGTTGTTGTTGTTGGAGATTGATTTTGATTGGTATTATCTGGATTTGACATTTTTAAAGTATTTTTAAAACTTAATAAATATAAAATAAGATATTTTAAATTGAAACTTAATTATTAAATAATAGTTTTACATGTACACACACAGAGGCTGACAGCAAGTTTTCAAAAAAAAATAAAAATAATTAAAGGAAATAATAATAAAGTTGCTTACATGGAAAGTGTTGTCTTTCTTCTTTTTTCTTGTTTGATTCAATCTGCTGAAGGACTTTGTTGCGCAGCAACCCTCACAAGCTGGGTTCAATTCCGGGCGTCTCGCGAAGTTCCAATAGAAAATTTGTAGCCGCTTCCAAAGGCTGGGTTCAACTTCTTGCTCACACACAACAGTTTAAGTATTCAGTGTTGAATGTTTCGTTTACTTTGTTCAGTTTATACTGGTATTTTTCTTCTTTTATTTTCTTCGAGTCACTTCTGTTCAGGAACGATGTATATCCACAAATGGAGACTGGAGACCAGTTTTTTTTATACAATGTTCTTGATTTTTAGCATTTTTTTAGCACGTATTTCCTTTATTTTTCGTAAAGAAGTTATGCGAGCTTAATAAAACTCTTTTTTAAAAAATAACTTTATTTTATTTAGTCACTTTTACAAATAAGACAACTTTAAAGTTAGATGTGAACCGTTTAGATGCTAAGTCAAACCTAAGAGACGTTGTTTACCTGCTAGCCTACTTATAGTTAAGAGTGCTGACACAGCTTCGCGTGGGTTCCTGAAGAATATGGAAGTAAACATGTTTATCAAATGACTTTTATATGATCTTGAAAACAATAGCAATATTGTGCAATTATGGTACTACGTCTTAACCTATTCTTGACTACGCATTAAGTAAATACGCCTACGCATATTTTTAATATAACATATATATATATATATACATACCGGTTGCCCCAAAAAACCAATCACTATCCTCAATTATAACTTTTTATCTATATCATCGATTTTAATAGGGTGAATTGCACTTTGCAAGTGGTGTTATTAATTTTTTAATAAATGTTTCATTTTATTGTACGCATTTGGCTGTCCTCATATAACAAACCTTAGGTGACTGCGTCGTTGATGGCTTTACCCCCAGACAAAATAGTTTTTTGGATTATAATAATTAATCAAAGTTTAACAGGAAGTAAAAAAAAAATTATTATATGGTAAAAATACAATTTTTTCGGAAATTAGCAAACAATCTATGAGCCTAAAAAATTTAGATCGATTTCTTGATTGCTTTTTTAATTCTGCTTGCATTTCTTTGCTTATGAATTCCTTATTAATGAACTGCTTTTAGTGAACAAAAAAGCATCATGGTTAACATCGATAGAGGGTGAAAATTACTCGCAACTAAAAATAGCGATCCTTCATAAAGAGACAAATATTATTTAGTCGACCATCTTTGATTTAAAAATTGACAAAAGTAGCTATGGTGATGCTCAAAGAGCAATCGATTCTCATCATTTAATTTAAATCGGTTTAGTTTTAATGAATTTGTGAGGAAATGCAGACAAAATTAGGCAATTGTATAGTTTGTGAAACATCTTTGCTCTATCAATGGTAAAAATAAAAATTAATATTTCCGAAACTGCTAAGCCAATTTTAATGATTTAAGTTTTGTTCTGTGCGGCGCATAAAGAGCTTTTTAACGAATTAAAAAAAACGAATAGTTTCTCGAAACATAAGAATAAACAAACTTTTTTGAAAGGTTAAGTATGATTCTGACCGGCATCTTGGAATTTAAGAAGGTGATAAATTTCGATAGGGACCTTTAAAGCACAATTAATTTTTGCCTTGATACTTTTTATTTGAGAAAAAAAGTTTAGTAATAATTAATTTAATAGGAAATGAATGGAGACAGAATTGAAATCTGTACAATAAAGGTTAAAACAAAAATTAATTTTTTTGGAACAATCCAACTGATTTTAGTAATGTGTACCTCGTCCGTGCGTGTCAGAAATTTTCTTATAAATTAAAAAAAAAACTAAAAAAAGATCTGGAACATATAAATAAACAAGCAAATTAAGGGTTTAGCATAGCAAATTCTTTTGGAGGAACAATCACCCGGGAAATATAAAAATCCCATGGACATGAATGAAGAGGTGCCCAAATTGACTCAAAATACAAGGATTTTTAAAGTATCATTTCTTGTGTTTGGATTAAATTCCCAAAGTCCCTGACTATTTTTTTTGAACTGCAATATATTTTTTTAAATTTTCTTTAAATTCGAAAACATAATAATAAAAACTTAAGAAAAAAATAGTTCAAAATAAAGTGTAGTAAAAAAATGTTTTTGTTATGAGCGAAATCCATGGATTTTATAAAATAACTGACATGACCAAATTCAAAAAATTTTTGCATCATTTCCTGCGAGTGAAAAATCTAAGTTATAATATATTCTTATAGGCAGACTCAAAAGGAACCTTAGTTTGGAACCAAACCCAAAATCACCCCCAAAACCACTTAACCGCTTCAGATAAACCAAAATTAAGGAAAAATACAAAAATGTAAATTTTGATAAAAACTAAATTTAACAATTTTTATTTAATGGAACTTATTCACGCTTCTAAAGTGTAATACCTTGTTAGAAAGGCACACTCACTGTCTGCCTCAAAGTGAAATTATAACTGTCCTATCTAATCTAGTTATTAAGCTATTTCAGAAAATCTGGATCAACGTCACGTCACATTTGAAAGCGTCGCGACGCCGCATATATTACGTCGCCGGAAAAAAAATATGATTTTTGTAAATGTCTTTATAAGTTTATTAATCGTACCAATTTATATCACAATCACCACAACTTCGGAAATTCAGCCCAACCAGGGAGCCGTCATGCCTGTTTTCAAAACGGTTTCACTTTTCACTTGTTTGTGCTAGGTTTACTTCAAGTCAGCTGTTTAAGTTTGGTGTGCAGTTTTTGTTGGGTTTTAGTAATTTAGTTGAACTATTTTGGATATTTTTGACGAAAATTGTGAAGTTTAAGAATGGCTTGATATGCAGTTGGCTGTAGAAGTTGACAAGGCGTCGATAAATAAATAATTAGTGGAATACCATTTCATATGTAATTGTAAACATAATACTGGCCCGTACTATATAATTTCATATATTTTTATAACATTGAAAAATAATTGTTTTTTTAACAATAAAAAAATATATTTTTTTCAAATATCTCTAAAAATAAGGTAACTTAAATAACGTAAATAAAATTCTTCTTTTTTGGAAACGCAGACCAGCAAGGGTCCATTGAGGTTTTCGTGAAATCGACACTCAGTAAAGGAAATTCGTATCCGTAGCTTCTGAAAATAAAATTTTAAATTCTATGTAAACAATAATTTTGTAGTAAGTGCCTCGCTACGAGGCCAAACGAATGTCTCGTTCTCATTGATGCTCGAGTTAATACAAGGCAAAAAATATTCAACTGAATGCTCGTTTGAAATTCGCACTCTGATCGGATGGTGTCCCGTGCCGCTGTTCCATGCGTGTTGCTGTTAGCCACGCCTTCAAAGCACATGCATATATGTATGCGCGTTCGGCTTCGCAGCGAAGCATGAGTTCTGCCTCAAATGAATTACCGAACCGATCAAAGTGGGAACTTCAGAGAAGCAATCAGTTGAATATTGTTCGTCGCAAAGCGCGTATCCACTTTAGCATGAATGCAAACGAGGCATTCGTTTGGTCCCGCTGCGAGGGATTGTCACATTCCCTGTCTGATTACTTATAACGTAGATATGCGATATTCCATACAAAACCATTTTTTTACTTTTGTTTACTTTCTTACCTTATTTTGTGGTGCTTCATTTAAATCACTGCATACATATTTGTTTTTATTTAACTATACCATCTTTCCCACACTATTCACTCTCAATATTAATAATTGTGCTTTTAATTTGCCATGTTTGTTTCTAGAAAAGGCAAATATTTTAACCAAAATTACACAAAGCTTATCTGCTATCGGTTCGGTTGGTATCAACTCGCAGCGAAACGCAACTAAAAATGGCGATGGTCCGTTCTGGTAGTGGGACTATGGCAGCGCCCTCTATAGTATTTTTTCTAATGTTTAAAAAACAAAACATTTATTAGCTTCATATATCTTAAATTCAACGTTAGAAATGAGATCTAGGAATAACATTATAAAAATAACCATATATTGATGGTATTATTTTTAATGTGAGTAAAATTATGGTTTTTTAAATGCTGGTTTCTTAAGGTTATTAGGAAATATATTTTTGGTAATGCTTTTACATGAAATTTTCGTTAGGATTTTCTACATGTTTTTTTAATGTCAAAGTTGACTTAATTTTAACACAAATTTGTGCTAGAAAAAAAAATTTTTTTTTCAACATTTATTTAAAGTTTTTTACGATTTTGTGCTTAGTGGGAAGGCACAAAAAGTTACACCGATTTAAATGTAATGGTAGTAATCCAGAGAACACACTGAATAATATACATCAAATTTTTTATCAAAATCGAATCGCTCTATTGAAAAAAACCTTAAATTTGTTTGTAAAATTATTGATTGGTACAAAATTTACTGAAAAAATTGAAATGAAAAAATAAAGTTTAACACTCTGCAAAATAGCAACTTTTGGTTAAGGTAAGTGTAGCTAAATCTTAAAATTTTGATCCAAGTAATCTACAGCTTTACCTTGTAGAGCTACCCCCAGATTTTGCATTTGTGCTACCTAGAATCAGTGGCGGATTCAGAAGTGCTTTTTTTGTGTTTGTTATGGCTATTACCAAGGAATAAGCTGGGGACTTTTTATTTCAAGGCGAAAAGTTTGTACTACGAGTGTTGCGAGGGCTACAATTGTCAAGGGTTAAAAAGGCAATTAACACATTTTTTTGGACTTTTTTGATTTTTTTTTGGCGTTTTTAGGTGTTCTTAGTTTTTCTTAGGGCTTTTTACTTTTTATCTTTAATCTGTCACTTTTCGTCTTTAATTTTTACTTTTTATTTCCAAAACGGTCCCTTTTAATTCCTGTTTTTAGTAGTAAGTAGGCACTTATGTCACCATTGGTACCGCAGGCGAAAAATTCTGCAGGTTCGTTGTTCAGGGTAAATATATTCCAGTATGACTAAGTGGTACAATTTTAATAATAATAATAATACTAAAAAAGACGCTTTCATGCAATTTTTTACCTATTTAGCGTATATAAAAAAAATTCTTGGCGGGAGGCGTTTGCTCCTAGTCCCCCACCCTGGACTCACCGCTGCAAGTGATATTCTTTTTTGGTAGCTTTTTAATATTTGTTATTCATAATTAAGCTTATTATTCTTGTTATATTGCAAAGCTTCCAGGAACGGAGAAAATTTTATATTTAGTAATTTATATCTAGATATTTTGGCACTCTTGTCCATCCCTCCATTTCATAAAGCTTATATTTTATATGTAGGAATCTCTTTCATACACATTTCAATGCTCAATTTCTTAATAGCGATGCCCTATTAAAAAGGAAATTACTGTGGTCCGGCTCTGGGCTCAGCGCCATGTAGGTGCCAGGATAGGCTCAGCCTAGTGCAACCACTTTTGCTAGGCAGATCGAATTAGGCGCTGACTCGTGACGTCACTAAAAAACTGCACCCCGACATAAATTGTAATTTTGGAACATACTCATTTGCATCTCTTTTTAAAGCACAGCAAATTTTTTTATTGCTGTCCAACTCATAGAGCTGCACAATGGGCTCCCGGACCTAATTTTTGACCAAAATTAGAAAAATAGGTTTTGTAACAATATTTTGTTTTAAAATGAGAAAAAAGTAATTATCAATCAAAATGCGGATCCAAAATGGCGAAGTTTTCTATTTATGAACCAATAAGTATAAAATTTAAAACTTTGGAGTGTTAATAGTCGCTAAATATTATTTTTGACTTAAATTTAAAAAAAACTCATTTACCAAGAGGTATCAAATTTAGAACTTTGGCGTGTCTAAAGTCGCTGATTATAATTATGAACTAAAACTTTAAAAAAATTACATGGCAGATCCAAAACGGCAGAGTTTTCCATTTATGAACCGATATGTATCAAAATTGGAACTTTGGAGTGTATAAAGCTGAAAATTAAGAGTTCTGGCCAAACCTAAAAAAAAATATCATGGCGGATCCGAAATGGAGCACGTTTACATTTATGAACCGATATATATTAAATTTGGAACTCTACGGTGCTTCAAATCGTTTATTAGAATTTTTTACTCAAACAAACAAAACTAGCACGGCGGACCCAAAATCCTTATCCAATAGACTATTCTATTTATAAACCGATTTGTGTCAAACTTGGTACTTGGGGTTGTTTAAGGTAAAATTGAGCTCATCGTGTAATGCGTAATAAAGCTGCATGGAAGGATGAAAAGTTTCCATAATAATAAATCTAAAAACCAAACTAAAAATTTAAAATATTAAAAACAGTTAAACAATATTATTCTAGGGCTGTATCAAAAACTAGAAAATAATACGAACGTAACCCTGACTTTGTAGTGGATAAGAACCTGCAAGTTTAACGACTGCATAATTAATTAAGAACGATTTTTCTAGAAAAAAATGTTTTTAAGTCCAACAAAATAAATGTTTTTAAAGCGTTTACGTTTTTATATTTTTATTAAAAGTCAGGTTCGGTAAACTGCTGATGATTTAAAATAGAACCGTTTATCTTAAAAGATTTTTTACCTTTTTTTTTTCATAAACAATCCACCTGTTAAAGTTAACTTCATCTGTAATTTTTGGTTTTTGAGATTTTTTAGTTTGTATTTTTTATGGAGTGACTTTCTTTTTATTTGATTTTTGAACATTTCAATTTTTTTCATTTTTAACTTTTTATTTTTTGAATATTCTTTACATTATTTGTACTTGTTATTAATATATATTTTTTTATTTTTATTTCTTTAAGTTAGCCTAAAGTGTTTTAAAAATAATAAACAAGCACTTTTGTTAAGACTGGCTATATATGACTTTTTCTCGAAGAAGTCCCTTTTTAGTAAATTAATAATATCTTTCACATGGGCGCTTTGTGGCAGCAGATTTTAAAATATAGTTTTTGAAAGATTTAGGAAAATAAAAATTTCAAGAAAACGGTTGATGACTGAAAAAAATTTTTCTAACATTTATAAGAAATCTATATTTTTATAAAATTTTAGAAATCCCAAGCAAAAACCATTACCATACCTGTCTATACTCTACTTACCTCACTCTACAAGATTTATTTTATGAGAATTTTATGCCACATAAAATATTGTCGCAAAATGGCTTCAAATCTGGGTCAAATCGCCATGCAAATATGGTACTTTAACGCGTTCCATTGAAAGGAAACATGACACTTCTGAAAGTTGCGTCAATAAAATAATAGGTTTTTTAACGCCTACTGGACTATCTACTCTTTTTTAGTAAAGATGTTCAAAAGTTTCAGTATGTATTTAATTTAACTCTTTTTGACGAAAAATCAGGTCCGCGGGCCCACTGTGTGCCGATGGAAGAACGTCGATTGACATTGATTGTTAAAATGATATCTTATAAATACTTCTCTTTGCAAACTAATCCCTAGACTAAGACTAAACTAAGACTGTTTTAGATTGGGTGCGCTTGTCCTACTAATTTGAGTTAAAAAGAGATAGTAAGTAGCTGGATGATAATGTGAGAATTTAGTAAATAAAACGAGTAGACCACTGTTTGTTTATTGATATCATGATTGCTTAAGAGTTTTAGGTGCCCTTACTATCACATTAATTTAAAAAAAGATGGTAAATAATGGGATAATAATGTGAAAGTTCAGTTAATGACACGATTAGATTAGATGGTGGTACGTTCGAGAATCTTATTTTGTGTCGGGGTGCCGTGCTACGTCACAGTCAGCGCCTTATTGAGGCAGCGCATCCTCCCTATTCAATATCGTTGATGGAATCTCATTGTTTATCCCCTGTAAGGTTTAAGTGTGTTACTACTTCGCGTTACAAGCTATCGCATGGCGTCAAAATGTCGATTTCGGAAAAAATGGAATCTCATCGCTTTTCCACTGGACCCTTCAAATGTTTTAAACTCAAATTCTCGAGGCCAGAGCTATAAGCACTGATTAGAGAAACTGTACCTTATAAATGTAGCTGTTGATATTTTATTAAAAAAGTTTTCAAAAAAAATTCGATATTTTTTTGGACATTTTGTAGGTACCTACCTTCTTTTAACATTTTGTGTTTCAAAGTTTTTTTAAGGTCTATTCTTCTTGTCACATGCCAGGTATATTTCTTATGTTTCTCTCATAAACATCATTATCATTAACTACATAGGCTGATCAGAAAAAAGTGAATGTCAAACTCTTTTACAGTATTCAAAATAGAGACAACTGTTCAAACCGATAGATCGGGAGCAATGGCGGACTGGTTTCGCGAGGCCGATCGTGCGAAACCTTAGGAGGACACAATACATTCTTGTCCATACAAGGGGGCCAGAGAATGCCTTGTAGGACCATTGTTCCCATTGTTCGGGAGGGAAAAGATACTAATCGGCGCGGCCGATTCGACGCAAGGTTAAAGTACGTACCTGGCGCAGGTTAGGTTGGGTTTGTTCAGGCCAAGCGCGGATTCGAGGGGGGGGGGGTAATATAGTAGTAGTTACCCCTCTAGAAATAAAAGTATGCACTTTTTGTTAACAATTAAACGGCAAACAGGAGAATTAGCTTCCGCCCCAGAAAAAAGTTAATTGCTTGGTAACAAAAATTATTTATAAAAGAAAACTGAAAAATCATTTAGTGAAAATGTGATTTATGGAAAAATTATATGTTAACACTATTACTTTTGAAATAAATTTAGCAATTTCATTTTTATAAGGCCAATATTTTCAATGGGTTTGTTTAAGTTATTAGAAACAGGGTTTAATTTTGATTTTATTATTTCCATATCTTCAAGAAAATTAGGCTTTTTACCGTTGGAGCCAAAGTAATATGTGTTATTATTAGGTGTTCTGGAAGCTCTCAGGTGCTCATTAACACTAACTGAGAATTTTCTCCCCAAAGGTTTAATTTTATCTTTCTGGTGTGAAAACATGGAGCGAAGGTTGGATGTGTATTTGTAAATCAAAAATATTTTTTTGTATATGACTTAAAAAGATTGCTTATACTTGTAGAGAGATGACCCATATATGGCGAAGATATAAATTTCTTTAATTGTAAGTTTTATTTTGTTTAAAAATAAGAAATGGCGAAGAAAGATTTTGACTTTTTGTCAAATAATTTAGATATCAACAGGAAAATTATTTTTTTGAGCAATTTAAAAGATTATATTATTTTGTAAATTGAAAAATTCTGGAGAAAGGAGGATAGAAAATAATCTGTGGAAGAGGGCATTAAAAGCAGCTAGTTTATGTGATTTATGATGGAGAGAGTACTAGGGAAATACATAGTCTCTCCGCCACAAAAGCCGATTGAAAACTGCTAAAAACTCATATAAAATTTTGACCAGCTTTTACGGGATTTAATTGACTTGACGAGTATTGACCAGACAACAATATTATGCCAGATAAAAACTGACGAAATCTGATAAGGATTCATAAATCTTAATTCTGGCTGTTAAAAACTCAAAAGAATTCAAGAGATCTTAAGAAAATAACTTTTTTTGCGAGAAGGGACTATACAAGATTTTATTAGTTTACATGAGGTATGAATTTTAAGCAGATTTTGGCAGGTTTGATCAGCTCTATAGATTTTACGAGACTAGAATTAAATTACTTTAAAAGATTTCAGATTTCCCCAAAAACAAGCATACGTTTTGGCGAGATATGACAAGATTTTATGCATATTTAACCAGTTGAATGGTGACCAGTCTCCAGTTTTAAGCAGTTTAACTAGCCAATTTTTTTATAAGAGTTTAGAAGATTTAATAAATCAAAATAATGACCATCGTGGTAAGATTTTACAAGCAAGTTTTTATATAGGACTTCAAAAGATTTTACCTATTTTTAGGAAGATTTGACCAGCAAATTTATTATTTTTCCTATGAGATTTTAAAAGATTTTATGAGTTTTCACTTTCATTAATAATTTATTTTCTATAAGAATTTAATAATATGCTGATAAAAACTCGAAAAAGTTCCTACGATTTTGTAAGAATCTTCTGCGGATTATGAAAAATCTCTTCCAGATGTAATCTCATAAACTTTCAGCCGTTTAAATGTACATACGTGACTTGTGAAAGTTCGCGAGATCTGCTAGGGACTTGATGCGGATAATAAAACCAATATTTTCTAAAGTCTCGTTAACTTTCAAAAGATTTAACGCGGATATGCCTGTATCCAAGTGCTTTTAGTAAGTACGTGAAATCTGTTAGGGATTTCATGCGTCGCATGCAACAAATTTCTGGTTAATTCTTGTAAACTTTCGATAGATTTAACGCGGATATGCCCACAATAATATGCTAACAAAAACTCGTGAAAGTTTATGAGATCTCGTAGCACACCACTTTCAAGTGAAATATTATGAACTTTCACCAGTTTAAAATACATATATTTAAACTGTTAAAAGTTTATGAGATTACACCAGAAAGTGGTGTTTCATAATCCGCAGAAAATACTTACGAGATGAGTTTTTTTACGAGATTTGACGCGGCATTTTTAACATGGCTGTTTTAGTTTCTTTAAGAAATATTTTTTAGTTTATTTTGTTGCCTTCTCTGGAAAGAGTCAGATCTAGGAAGTTTAATGAGTTCTCATTCTCCAATTCCATTGAAAATTTGATTTTATTGTTCAATGAGTTTAAGAAGCTAAGAAAGGTATCTAGTTCTTGTAAATTTCCTGTCCAAATTATTAAAATATTATCCACATATCGTCTCCCTAATTGGACCTTTGACAAAAGATGATGTTTAGATGAGAAAACTAAATTATTTTCAAAGTAATCCATAAAAAGATCTGCCACAAATGGGGAGAAGGAAGAAAATAGAATTACCTACTTTAATTTAACTTTAAGTTACTGTTTGAAAACAACAGTTTTTCTATTAATCTGAAGCTTTGTTCTTGGAGAACAATCGGAATCAGGTTTGTTACATCGAAAGAAACAAGATAAAAGTTGTCAGAGAGAGAAGTTTTTTAATTGAGTTTATTAATTCAACTAAATTGTTGATACTATTTGAAAAGTTAATATTAAAATTATTTTTACAAACATTATTAAGCCATATGGCTAAATGGTAGGCAGGAGAGTTTACAAAGAAAACCACTGGCCTAAAAGTTTGGTCTCCTTGTCTATTTTCACCATCCCGTATAATCAAAGGAAAAATAAATGCAACGAAGGTTTTTGGAAAATTAAGTGATTTTGTATAAAATTTATAAAAATTGATTTTCTGTCAAAAGCTTTACCAAATAAACAGCCTTTTTAATTGCCGCTCGAATAAAGCATTTTATTAATTATTTATTAGCTCACACATATACTATACTATAGTAGTGTGAGCTATGGTGATCCTAATTTTTTCGAGAAAAAAAAGTTCCGATTTCAAAAATTTTTATATATCTTTGCGTTTCAGATGATTGAAACTTTTTTGTCTGTCTGTCTGTATGTCTGTCTGTAACGACCAACGCGCATAACTCAAAAACCGCTTGGCCGATTTTAATGAAATTCGGTACCTAGGCTTGGGTCGAGATGGTCCCATTTAAAAATGAACAAAATCCACTGAACACAAGCCAAATAAAAAGGTGGGGGAAGATTTCAAAAATTAGAGTTTATGTAAAAATATCGCGTGTGTGATATCAGACTCAATTGTCTGGAGTTAAACAAAATAGAGTTTAGTTTATTTAAAAAAAAAGGGTGGGGGTAAAATAAAAAAATTAGAGTTTAAGTGGAAATACGGCGTGTGTGATATCCAACGAAAGTTAATTGAGTCTGGAGTTAAATAAAATACAGTTTAGTTTAAAAAAAGGGTGGGTGTAAATTTCAAAAATTGTAGTTTAAGTCAAAACATGGCTTGTGTGAGATCAAACGAAAGGTAATTGAGTCTGGAATTGAATAAAATATATTTCAGTTTTTAGTACTATTAGCTCACACGTACGCTATAACTATAGTACGTAGTGTGAGCTTAAGTGCACATAAATTGGCAGAGTATTTTTGATATCACACACGCCATATTTTCACATAAATTCTAATTTTTGAAATCTACCCCAACCCTTTTATTTGGCTTGTGTTCGGTGGATTTCGTTCGTTTTAAATGGGACCATCTCGACCCAAGACCCAGCCTAGGTACCAAATTTCAATAAAATCGGGCAAACGGTTTTTGAGTTATGCGCGTTGGTCGTTCCAGACAGACATACAAACAGACAGACAGACAGACAGACAGACAGACAGACAGACGGCGTCACAAACAAGTTTCAAAATCATCTGAAACGCAAAGATATATAAAAAATTTTTAAAATCGGAGCAACTTTTTTTATCTCGAAAAAATTAGGAACTTTTTGAAATTCATTGGGGTATATTTTAAAAATTTTAGTTTAAGTCAAAACATGGCTTATATGGTATCAAACAAAAGGTAATTTAGTCTGGAGTTGAGTAAAATATATTTCAGTTTTTAGTTATATTATTATTAGCTCACACGTACACTATAACTATAGTACCTAGAGTGAGCTTAGGGGCCCATATATTGGCAGAGTATTTTGGTGTCGTCTTAATCACAATATTATTCTACAACAATTTTTATAAGCAAATCTTCTTCAGCTTTTGTGGTTTTCAAGAAACAAATAACTTAAAGTTATCAAGTTTTTTGATCAAAACTAGGAAAATGTTATAGGTAGTTAACGGCATTCTAGCTTAAGGACGGCAGCATAGCTCACACTACTATAATAGTATAGTATATGTATGAGCTAAAAATTGCGCCATTCCGTGCCCAACCAGATTCTGTATTAAGATTAAAAATACTCTGCCAATATATGGGCCCCTAAGCTCACACTAGGTACTATAGTTATAGTGTACGTGTGAGATAATAAAACTTAAAACTGAAATATATTTTATTCGACTCCAGACCAAATTACCTTTTGTTTGATACCACACAAGCCATGTTTTTACTTAAACTCAAATTTTTAAAATCTACCCCCACCCTTAAAAAAAACAAAAACTAAAATGTATTTTGTTAAACTATGGACTCAATTACCTTTCGTTTGATATCACACACGCCATACTTTCACTTAAATTCTAATTTTTGAAATATACCCCCACCCTTTTTTAAAAATAAATTAAAATCTATTTTGTTTAACTCCAGACTCAATTACCTTTCATTGATATCACACACGCCATATTTTCACATAAACTCTAATTCTTGAAATCTACCCCCACCCTTTTATTTGTGTGTTCGGTGGATTTCGTTCATTTTTAAATGGGACCATCTCGACCCAAGACTCAGCCTTGGTACCAAATTTTATTAAAATCGGCCAAGCGGTTTTTGAGTTATGCGCGTTGGTCGTTACAGACAGACATACAGACATACAGACATACAGACATACAGACATACAGACATACAGACATACAGACATACAGACATACAGACATACAGACATACAGACATACAGACATACAGACATACAGACATACAGACATACAGACATACAGACATACAGACATACAGACATACAGACATACAGACATACAGACATACAGACATACAGACATACAGACATACAGACATACAGACATACAGACATACAGACATACAGACATACAGACATACAGACATACAGACATACAGACATACAGACATACAGACATACAGACATACAGACATACAGACATACAGACATACAGACATACAGACATACAGACATACAGACATACAGACATACAGACATACAGACATACAGACATACAGACATACAGACATACAGACATACAGACATACAGACATACAGACATACAGACATACAGACATACAGACATACAGACATACAGACATACAGACATACAGACATACAGACATACAGACATACAGACATACAGACATACAGACATACAGACATACAGACATACAGACATACAGACATACAGACATACAGACATACAGACATACAGACATACAGACATACAGACATACAGACATACAGACATACAGACATACAGACATACAGACATACAGACATACAGACATACAGACATACAGACATACAGACATACAGACATACAGACATACAGACATACAGACATACAGACATACAGACATACAGACATACAGACATACAGACATACAGACATACAGACATACAGACATACAGACATACAGACATACAGACATACAGACATACAGACATACAGACATACAGACATACAGACATACAGACATACAGACATACAGACATACAGACATACAGACATACAGACATACAGACATACAGACATACAGACATACAGACATACAGACATACAGACATACAGACATACAGACATACAGACATACAGACATACAGACATACAGACATACAGACATACAGACATACAGACATACAGACATACAGACATACAGACATACAGACATACAGACATACAGACATACAGACATACAGACATACAGACATACAGACATACAGACATACAGACATACAGACATACAGACATACAGACATACAGACATACAGACATACAGACATACAGACATACAGACATACAGACATACAGACATACAGACATACAGACATACAGACATACAGACATACAGACATACAGACATACAGACATACAGACATACAGACATACAGACATACAGACATACAGACATACAGACATACAGACATACAGACATACAGACATACAGACATACAGACATACAGACATACAGACATACAGACATACAGACATACAGACATACAGACATACAGACATACAGACATACAGACATACAGACATACAGACATACAGACATACAGACATACAGACATACAGACATACAGACATACAGACATACAGACATACAGACATACAGACATACAGACATACAGACATACAGACATACAGACATACAGACATACAGACATACAGACATACAGACATACAGACATACAGACATACAGACATACAGACATACAGACATACAGACATACAGACATACAGACATACAGACATACAGACATACAGACATACAGACATACAGACATACAGACATACAGACATACAGACATACAGACATACAGACATACAGACATACAGACATACAGACATACAGACATACAGACATACAGACATACAGACATACAGACATACAGACATACAGACATACAGACATACAGACATACAGACATACAGACATACAGACATACAGACATACAGACATACAGACATACAGACATACAGACATACAGACATACAGACATACAGACATACAGACATACAGACATACAGACATACAGACATACAGACATACAGACATACAGACATACAGACATACAGACATACAGACATACAGACATACAGACATACAGACATACAGACATACAGACATACAGACATACAGACATACAGACATACAGACATACAGACATACAGACATACAGACATACAGACATACAGACATACAGACATACAGACATACAGACATACAGACATACAGACATACAGACATACAGACATTTAGACATACAGACATACAGACATACAGACATACAGACATACAGACATACAGACATATAGACATACAGACATACAGACATACAGACATACAGACATACAGACATACAGACATACAGACATACAGACATACAGACATACAGACATACAGACATACAGACATACAGACATACAGACATACAGACATACAGACATACAGACATACAGACATACAGACATACAGACATACAGACATACAGACATACAGACATACAGACATACAGACATACAGACATACAGACATACAGACATACAGACATACAGACATACAGACATACAGACATACAGACATACAGACATACAGACATACAGACATACAGACATACAGACATACAGACATACAGACATACAGACATACAGACATACAGACATACAGACATACAGACATACAGACATACAGACATACAGACATACAGACATACAGACATACAGACATACAGACATACAGACATACAGACATACAGACATACAGACATACAGACATACAGACATACAGACATACAGACATACAGACATACAGACATACAGACCTACAGACATACAGACATACAGACATACAGACATACAGACATACAGACATACAGACATACAGACATACAGACATACAGACATACAGACATACAGACATACAGACATACAGACATACAGACATACAGACATACAGACATACAGACATACAGACATACAGACATACAGACATACAGACATACAGACATACAGACATACAGACATACAGACATACAGACATACAGACATACAGACATACAGACATATAGACATACAGACATACAGACATACAGACATACAGACATACAGACATACAGACATACAGACATACAGACATACAGACATACAGACATACAGACATACAGACATACAGACATACAGACATACAGACATACAGACATACAGACATACAGACATACAGACATACAGACATACAGACATACAGACATACAGACATACAGACATACAGACATACAGACATACAGACATACAGACATACAGACATACAGACATACAGACATACAGACATACAGACATACAGACATACAGACATACAGACATACAGACATACAGACATACAGACATACAGACATACAGACATACAGACATACAGACATACAGACATACAGACATACAGACATACAGACATACAGACATACAGACATACAGACATACAGACATACAGGCATACAGACATACAGACATACAGACATACAGACATACAGACATACAGACATACAGACATACAGACATACAGACATACAGACATACAGACATACAGACATACAGACATACAGACATACAGACATACAGACATACAGACATACAGACATACAGACATACAGACATACAGACATACAGACATATATGCTTAATTAGATACCGACATACAGACATACAGACATACAGACATACAGACATACAGACATACAGACATACAGACATACAGACATACAGACATACAGACATACAGACATACAGACATACAGACATACAGACATACAGACATACAGACATACAGACATACAGACATACAGACATACAGACATACAGACATACAGACATACAGACATACAGACAGACGGCGCAACAAAAAAGTTCGAAAATCGTCTGAAACGCAAAGATATATAATTTTTTTTTAAATCGGAGCAACTTTTTTTATCTCGAAAAAATTAGGATCACCATAGCTCACACTACTATAGTATAGTATATGTGTGAGCTAATACCTACAGAGGTGTTTAAATTATCGAGCAAAAAAAGGGTGTTTTCGAAAAATTTTAATATTGTTGCCATCTTATATACAAAGGCGCACCTCTTATGGGATTTCTGTAATCCGTCAAATAAATTTCATGGGATTTCTGTAATCCGTCAAATTTCATGAAATTTTGGTATGTTGTAGACTGAACCTTTCTCATCAAAAGTTCTCATGGGCCCAACTTAAATTAATGACCAGGTTTTGAAATACAGGGCGTTGAAAGTGATAATGTCCAAGAAGCATCTCTTTATACGGGTTTTCTTAACATTTAAGCAATGTTAGTATTACAATTTCTGTACCTTTAAAACATTATCTACAGAGTGTTTAAGTAAATCTTAGTCTTTCTTATCAAAAGTTCTTATGAACGCAACTTAAACAAATGTCAAATTTTTAAAATACAGGTTGAAAGTGAAAATGTCCAAGAAGCATTATAGCTCTTTAGACGGGTTTTCCAAACACTTACGCAATGTTAGCATATTTAGGATTTAATTATTAATTTCAATCTGTACCTCTAAAACATTATCTACAGGGCGTCTGAGTAAATAATAGTCGAAAGTATTGATGAGAAACAAGCATTATAACTTTTTACACGGCACTGTACAGAAGTACAAAACGCTCAAATATTAAACTAATCAAAACTACATTATACCATAGGTGACGGTATAATAATATATACCTATTTAATAAATTAAGAAAAGAATCATTCAAAAACTAATAAATACTTTATATATGATAGTAACAATGTTACATGTTTAAAAAATCCGTCTAAAGAGCTATTATCTTCTTAAACATTATAACTTTCAATAGACTGTATTTCAAAAACTGGAAATTAATTTAAGTTGAGCCCAGGAGAACATCTGATGAGCAAGGATTAATCTACAACATACTAAAACTTGTTTCTCATTAAAACATTCGACTTATATTTATTAGAACTTGTATATAATGTTTTAAAGGTACAGATTAAAAATAATAAATAAATTGTAAATATATGTAATAGTTATATTGCCTTTATGTTTGGAAAACCCGTCTAAAGAGCCATTATGCTAGTTGGACATTATTACTTCCAACACCCTGTATTTCAAAAACTGGTCATTAATTTAAGTTGGGCCCACGAGAACTTCTGATCAGCCAGGTTTAATCTACAACATACCAAAGCTTGTTTCTTGTTAAAACTTGACAAAAATTTATTTAAACACCCTATAGATAATGTTTTAAAGGTACATAATAAAAATAATAAATAAATCGTAAATATATGTAATAGTAACATTGCATATTGCATGTTTGGAGAACCCATCTAAAGAGCCATTATGCTTCTTGGACATTGTCACTTTCAACACCCTGCATTTTAAGAACTGGTCATTAATTTGAGCTGGGCCCATGAGAACTTTTGATAAGAAAGGTTCAGTCTACAATATACCAAAGTATTATGAAGTTTGACGGATTACAGAAATCCCATAAGAGGTGTGCCTGATCCTTTAATAAAATTTGGTAGTCTTGTACCTATTAGCGATTACGGCGAATCGAATGACGTCCACCTGTGCAAATTTCACTTTTGGATTTTCATTACTTTTAAACGTAGTGGCAACCTTGGCCTGTTTCAATCCCTTTTTTCTGATTTTAATTTCCTATTGCCTATACTCAAACACACGGCTCTTTCTCTTTCTAAATCTAGCTTTAAGAACCCGGTATAATGAATGTTTAGGTATACATACTACCCTTAAATCCTGCCGGTCCACATTGAAGATAACCACTTTTATTTTTAAATATCCAGACCTACCCAAAAAAAGATAATAACATTTTGTTTTCTAATAAAATTGACCCGAATTAAAACAGATATTCCAAAAATTTAGTTCTGTTATCCTGAAAAAATTACTAAACCCTGGCAATCAGCATGGGCGCACCAGCTTAAGGATTTTTTAGATATTTTCCACATATTCCATGAAAATAAAACAAAATACGTACTTATGGGGTCTCCTGAGTGCGCAGAGCGGAAAATGAAAGAATGAAGAACATTTTTGTTGTAGGATATTGTGCTCTTTATTTTAAATCATATGAAGAGTCCAATGAAGAAAGGCGAAATATCCATTGTTTCGAGAAAATTCAATTTTAACATGTAAAACTACGCCTTTTTTCCCTGTACAGGATATTCTCAGATCGCGTTTACCCTGTGATGCTTTGCTCTTCGCTTTTTCAATTTGGCATACCTATAAATCTTCTACTAATACCGGACTTGGTGCCGTGTTGAACTCAAAACCGAAAACAAAATGTGACATTTGGCTCCTGCGGACTCTTCACTTTTCAGATACCTGGTGGGCCAAAAAAAACCGGACATTTTTTTTTCATTATAACTTTTAAACTATATAATCGATTTTAATATATATTCTTTTGTCCGCCATCTCAAAATCGAAAATAGCGGAAGAAATTAAAATGTACCCTTCAAAAATGCTTATTCTTGTGTTGCGAACGTTTTAATTATTTTTTTAAATTAGTTAAAATTGGATTTTCAGATGGCGGCAAAAAAATATTTAGTCAAAACTCTGATTAATTCTGTGTTGCAGTTTGTCCCATTAAAATCAATAGTATAGTACAAAAGTTATAGTGAAAAAAAAATTGTCCGGTTTTTTTTTTGGCTCACCGGGTATATTTGCAAAGTTTAGTTAGTGCAGATACAGACAGTCAAATGGATCTACAATAGTAGCGTCGCTCAAAATAGTGATTAGGCACACCGGCGCACATAGAATATTTAGGGGGGGGGGGGAGGAAAACAAGAATTATGTACGTAGTTACCGGGTGAGTCAAAAAGAAGCGGAAAGTATGTTTTTGATTATTATAACTTACGAACTATGTCATCGATTTTAATAAAACAAACTGAGTGCTTTGAGTGAAAATACTTTTTCAGTTGTTTTAAATTTTAAAATAGCAGACAGAATCAAACTAAACCCTTTAAAGAGGCTTGTTTATTCTTATGTTCAGAAAACTTATACTTAACGTTTTTTGAATTGGTGAAAAAGCCCTGTTTCTGCTGCGTACAACGAGGTATAAATCATTATAATCGATTAAATGGTTCCCGAAAAGGTATTTTTTTTAACCATTGATTTACCAATTATACGATTGCATTGTCAATTTTATCTGCTTTAATTTTCCCATAATTTAATTTTGACTAAACCGATTTTCACGAAATAAAAAGTACCTATTATAGTAAGTTTAATTGTAATTCCAACTGTCCTACGAGGAGCATTTTTTAATTTGAAATGAATCTTAAGGAAAAACGTCCTCACCTAGTTTGGATTAAATTATGCTTAATTTATTTCTAAAATACATCAACTCGGCGCGTTTCGGCTTTATAAGCCATTCTCAAGGACTCTAAAAGTATAAAAAACAAAAAAATAACAAAACATAATATAAATATAAAATTACATTATAAGCAATTTCAACAAACGAATTTTTAATAAAATAATACAGAAACATTTAAAACAATTGAGATAAATTTTTTGTAGTTTTGTTTTCAAGGTTAGAATAAAACATTAATAATAATAATAATCATTTATGTTAAAAAATACACATAAAAACATAAAAGTATAAAGTTTCTTTGAAACACAAAAACAAGTTAAAACGTTTAAACAACAGGCAAAATTTTTCGACTTAGAAGTTTCTGAAACCAAAATTTTGGAAAACAAACAAACACCTATTATAATGCCACCATTATAAGTTTATTAACTGCCCTTACATAAAAGTGACTTTAGTTGACCTTTCGCGTAGCGATTAGCGGCTTAACTTAAATTTTCGCTAAACTGGCAACGTTGGGTTTACGCTTTTCTGTTCTCCCATGCAATCTTTATGGCCCATACAAAAATCCTACCCCTAGATAGAAGGCTGGCCACGCTGTATACGCCAGTGACTAGGCAATTTTACATTTTCTGAAAACTGGCGAACATAAAATTTACTATGTGATAAATAAAAGTATAAAGGTAAATATTAATACATCTTCGGATTAATTTATGCTTAAATTATATTTTTTGTTTATCTATATAGTCTTTTAATAAATAAAAATGCTTATCTTTAATGATTGTGTACTCAAGCTTCATTGCGGTGTAAGATCTGGATGTTTTTTTACTTACTCATTGCCCAAGTATGAATGTGTTTTTATTAGTAAGAGGGTGTCATAAAATTAATCTCATTTTTTTGAAAGTTTTTTCTACATACCTAAAATACCAACTTGCCGCAAACGCAGACGTTATTATAAGGAACATATTCAATTATTAAAAAATGTAATACGATTTTTAACAACTTTTAGAGTGGTACCCAGAAAAACATTTCAGGGGGAGGGAGGATTAAAAAATTTAATTATATTTGTGTTATTTTTGTTGCTAAGAAATCCATTATAACATACTTTATCGACTATTTCGTGGGGGGATTGATTCCCCTTGACCCCCTCCTAGGTACCGCCTCGAAAACTTTGGTTTTCTTCTTTGGCTGTCTGTCTACAAGAAGGGGTTTATTTATCCCTCTGATCCCATTTTTTTACCTTCCCAGCCCGCGTAGCAATGGCTAGAAAAAGATTTTTTTTTCAGATAACGCCCAAAATGTGTTATTTGTGTGCATTTTGACATATCTTAGCAATATCTTCGTGATGTCTGTCTGTGTCTGTGTGTGTGTGCATATTAGTTCTGTCCGTAACACGCTAGCTCCTAAACCGCTGAACTGATGTTCATAAAATAGTGTTTGACACTCTAACGAGCTGATTAGATTTTGGTCAAAAGCCATTAATGATAATGACATTTTTTAAAATTCTAATATTTTATGCCGCTTTCGCAAAATGCAGTCTACTATAGCATTTTGCTCAATAATTTGTGTTATAACAAAAACTTTATAAGAGCTTTAGTTTCTGAGACATTTACAAAAAACTGTTTTCAAGGCTGGTATATCATGGCTTCACTTGAAGTATTCCATTTATTTTATCTGAGCATGGTAGTTGACAAAAGCACATGTTTGCGACCTATTTATATTCGTTAAAATATCCCGCAGTTTTATAACCGGCAATAAATTGAAATAATTTTAATATGTGGTGACTGCTAAGAGGCTTAAATATTTTCCTCTTGGTTAAATCCCCCAATTTCTACAGGGTGATCCAAAATTCCACAATAAAATAACAGCTTTAAGTTACTTAACTCGTAGTCAGAGCATATTATTAGCTCACACATATACTATACTATAGTAGTGTGAGCTATGGTGATCCTAATTTTTTCGAGAATAAAAAAGTTGCTCCGATTTCAAAATTTTTTATATATCTTTGCGTTTCAGATGATTTTGAAACTTTTTTGTTGCGCCGTCTGTCTGTCTGTCTGTCTGTCTGTCTGTCTGTCTGTCTGTATGTCTGTCTGTCTGTCTGTCTGTCTGTCTGTCTGTCTGTCTGTCTGTCTGTCTGTCTGTATGTCTGTATGTATGTATGTCTGCCTGTAACGACCAACGCGCATAACTCAAAAACCGCTTTCCAGTTTATGTGAAAATATGGCGCGTGTGATATCAAACGAAAGGTAATTAAGTCTGGAGTTCAGCAAAATACATTTTAGTTTTTGTTTTTTTTAAAGGTGGGGGTGGATCTCAAAAATTTGAGTTTAAGTCAAAACATGGCTTGTGTGGTATCAAACAAGAGGTAATTTAGTGTGGAGTTGAATAAAATATATTTCAGTTTTTAGTTATATTAGCTCACACGTACACTATAACTATAGTACATAGTGTGAGCTTAGGGGCCCATATATTGGCAGAGTATTTTAAAAGGCTTTCCGTTTTCGGTCTAGAAGCAAATCATATTACTTTTTGGCAACAGACCATTTCCCCCTAATTTGACCCCGCTGAATCCAAATATCTCTGTTACCAAATCGAAAAATCGACAGGGACGGAGAAAATCCCCCCCAAAAACCTGTTTTTTTTTTCAGTTTTATGCAATTTTCTCGAAAACTAACCTTTTTATCAAAAACTGCAAAGAACAGTTTTTTGTGGAGAATAAAATTCCCTTTCCAACGATGTATTGGTCAATAAGGTTAGGAAAAGCAAGTAGCTCTTCAGTGGCGTACGTAAATTGGGATTATTTAGAAAAAACATGTTTATTATAGGTTTTTCAAAATTTTCTCAAAAACTACACTTTTTAGGAAAAAATATGTAGTATACTTTATTGTAGAACATAACATTTTCTTTTAAAAACTTTATTAAAATGTCGGGTTGTTGCCATATTTAAGGCTTCAGGGGCGTACTAATATAAACTTATTTTCAAAAATAACTGAAATAATCAGTTTCTCTTGCATATTTAAATATCTTTTCTAAGATTTTCAGAAAAAAATGTGCCTTTATTCTTTATTGAGGATAAGACAATTTCTTTTTAAATGATATATTACAAAGTGAGGTTAATGTTATGATAAATACTTCAAAATTTTAAATAAACTGTTTTTTGATTAGATTAGATATTTGGTTTATCTAAATAAGTCCTTTAAAGCAAAAAAACACCGGTGGTTATAAGGGGAGGGGGCATAGGGGCCATGGCCCCCCTAAGCAATATTTTTGTGCAGAAAGTAACAGTAGTAACTTTGACACAGGTGTTTTTGGTTATTTTTAAAAATAAGGTGGTGAATCTTATGCAACGGCTTGGGGGGGTAATTAGGTACTGATTGGGATCAACAACCAACCTGTCAAACTGTTAGGAAGAGTTTGATATTTTATTTGAAATTGAGATTTTGATGGAAATTGAATGAAACCCGTAACAAAAAAAATATTTTTTGGTAATGTTTGCAATTTACGGACGCCCCTGGCGAGTTTTCTATACTATGGGTCACATTTTGTGACACACTGTTTAAAAGGTCATTTTATTATCGGGCCCGCCGCCGAAGCCATAAAAGGTCGAGAGTACAAAAGGTCGAAAACAAATCGACAATACAAAATATTAAAAAGACAAATTTACCGTCTCAAGTCGAATTGACTTGTCCAGTCGATGTGGACCCGCGGCCGTACTTTCGATCTTTTGTACTTTCGACCTTCTGAACTTCCGACCTTTTGTTTTTTGATCTTTTGTACTTTCGACCTTTTGTACTTTCGACCTTTTGTATTTTCGACCTTTTGTACTTTCGACCTTATTTTTTTGACCTTTTGTACTTTCGACCTTTTGTACTTTCGACCTTTTATCCGCCGCTCTTTATTATCTACCGAAAAGCTAATAAGACACAAAATTGATTAGTTTGGATTGATCTTAAATAATTTCTTTAAATTAAGAACACCACTGGAGCGGTAAATATGACATAACTTCCACTTTGTTATACATCGTTTGAAAGGAAATTTTATTGGCTATGACGAAGTATAGGACACATTTTTTGATAAAGAGCTTGGTTTTTAAGAAAATTGAATAAAACGTATGAAACGTGATTTTTTTAATGATTTGATGAAATCACCCCCATTGACGGACGTCGCTGGAGAGTTTGCTATAAGTCAAACCCCACCGAGTTTCAGATTTTTAAAAAGGGAATTTCCCTGTCTACAAAAAAGTGTAGAACAAGTTTTTTTATGTTAAGTTTAGTTTTTGAGAAAATTAGATAAAACCTGTAACAAAAATGGTTTATTTTCTGTTTTTTCAAAATTAATTTAATTTACGGATGCCCCTGAAGTTTTATTTATAAAACCGATTTAATCATGTTACACGAAATTTTGAAGGAAATTTTATTGAGTATACCAAAATGTAATACATAGTTTTCTGTAAATATTAGTTTTTAAAAAAATTAAATAAATCTTGGAAAAAGCATAGGTATTTTTTCAACTTTTTTTAATTACTTCAATTAACGGACGCCGCTGGAGAGCTTGTTATTAGTCTAACTTAATTAAGTTATACCATGCTGAAAAGGGAATTTCATTGTCTACAATAAAGTATATTATAAATTTTTCTCTTAGAAGCTTAGTTTTTAAGAAAATTTGAAAAAACCTCAAACTTTCAGATTTTGGGGGGTCTGGGGGGGTTTTTGGAGGTTTTTGCAGCCATTTAAAATAAAAATAATATGTTATTATTTTTAAGTTATACAAATATATATTTTGAATGTACACCTGTAACAATTTGGGCTTTCCAGCGGCAATTTAAAATTCCGCCGCCATTTTGGCCGCCATCTTGAATATCTTAGCCCCTGTCAATATTTCGAGTTGGCAACAGGGATATTCGGATTCAGCGGGGTCAAAATAGGGGGAATTACCCATTTGCCAAAAAGTAATATAAAATGCTTCTAGAAAGTGGATTTTCCCGAATCTTTCCTGAACTATCGTGTTTACAAAAAACTATTAAACACGCATTAAAGAGTTTTTATGTGTAATTAAAGATCCTAAAACTAAGATTTTAGTGTAAAAATTTTTTCCGAATACCGTACCTACTTACAGGGGGCCTAAAAAATACCCTTGAAATTACTCAAATTTCTAAATATCGCTGCTTTATAAGAATTAGATAGAAAACCATTTGCTTACATCACATCGGTCAAAATTAGTTACACGAGTACATACGTGGGGTGTGTGAAACCCTATTTTCAACAACTGCATTTTCTTCGGATATAAAATTTCATAAAATTTTATCATTTTATATTATTCAGCAATCATTTTACAATAAAAAAATACAATAAAAATATACTTAAAAGGTATACTATAAAAAATAAAATAAGAAAAAATACTTTTAAAAAATAATTTAAACAAATATAAAAGACTTAGTCTCTAAAAATGCCTAAAAAAGCAAAATATAATAAAAAAGGAACAAAAAAAATCCTTTTATTAAGTTACATGCAAATCTTTCCTCCTTGTCTGGACTTAAGCACTTTTGGCACATTAGCACCACATGCTCCGTACATAGGAATGCGTTGCAGCGTGCACAGAAGTAATTGGTTTTGTGATCTTGGGGCTAGCGAAGATGTAGCGGAGTGTAGCTGAGTGTGGATTAGGTGTAGCGGAGTGTAGCTGAGATGTAGGTAAGTATAGCCAAGATGTAGCTGAGTGTAGCAAAGTGCAGCTAAGGTGTAGTTGAGTGTAGCTGATGTGAAGTTGTGTGTAGCTAATGTGTAGCTGAGATGTAACTGAGCAGTCGACGTGTAGCTAAGTGTAACTAAAGTGTAGCGAAGTGTAGCTGAGTGTAAAGATAAAGTTCCCTCCCTCAGAGCACTCACTAATTTCGCGCATTAAACCACGCTCATAAGAAAGCATTACTTTAGTAACTAGTAAGAAACTGCTATTTTAGTCCCCAGTTACTTAAATGTTTTATTCCGTAAAAAATAAAGTAGTTTTAGGTCCCAAAGAACTCTATTATTCCAACCTAACCAGCACAACAGCAAACACATTGATGTCACGGTACTGCAATCATATATTGTTGTTACTTTATTAATATATTTTTCCTTCTTAGCCCGCGCAGCAATGACCACAGAAGTTATTATTTTCTTCGAAAAAATTTTTTTCGATGTAACGCCGAAAATGTGTTATTTGGGTGTACTTTGACCTATCTTGTGTGATTATGTCTGTCCGTAAAACGATAGCTCCTAACCCGCTAAACCGATTTTCATAAAATTTACAGGTTAAATAGTGTTTGACACTGTAACGAGCTGATTAGATTTTGGTAAAACTCCATTAATGCTAATGACAGTTTTTTGACAATCAATTTTTTTTTTAAATGCTAACTTTTTAATGGCGCGTCGTATCAATATACGGTTTTAGGAATTTAGTAGACTACATTTTAGTTAATCATTTGTGTGATAACCAAAAACTTTGTAAGAGCTTTAGTTTCTGTGGTATTTACAAAAAGCTCTTTTTAAGGCTGATATATCATAGCTTCACTTGAAGTGTGCTAATAGGCTAGCTAGGAAGGTTTCAGATCCATCATGGATCCATTTATTTTTATCTAATATACTATATACTATATACTAAAGTAACTTTTTGTAACTTGCCTTGGTATAAAATATTCACTTTAATTCCTGGGAATTAAAATAACTAAAAATATACCACTGCGTCGGTCTCATGACATAACGCCCTATCTCGTTTTTACAACTTTGCAGTCCCTATCTCACAAAAACGGTTATTACAACAATATGGTAATTATTATTTTAAAATTTGCGGCCTGACATTGATTTTTAGTTCTGAATTCTGAACAAAAAGATTGAAAATCGTTAATGTTCTTTGTGCATCAGTTTTCTTTAAATTTCTTTCCTGCAAAGTTGTAAAAATCGAGATAGGGCCTTATGTCATGAGACCGACGAATTAATATCACAAAATTAGTTACACCAGGACATAGGTGGGGTGTAATACACCCCAGAGCGTTTTAACACAGATCATGTTAGGTGATCCGTCGTTTTCACCTCGTGTGGTTTTAATCATTGTCGACCGAGTACTGTGGTGAGACAGGGATAAAAGAAAGGAAACATATGTGAGAAGCTACAGGAACAGACACACTTTACGTTTGGTTTAATCACGGATCACCTTTTAATTTTCGAAGAGTTTTCGTCAATTGGGGTGTATTACACCCCACGTATGTACTGCCGGGTTTTAAAATAACCAATTCTAACACCCTGTATTTCATCACATTTCTAAATTCGGCTTTTCTTTATGATTTAAAAAAAATATATATTGTGCGATAAAACATTTTCTGATATGTAATATCCTATTCTTTCCACGCTTTTTGGGTTTACCATATTTTTTTTTCATATGGTTTCAGCATACTACTGACAACTTTAAATCTACTAAATCTTATTTTGAAATCAGAAAGAAAATACGACAATATATACTTGTCGTTCAAATTAAAAATCTCAATTTATTGTAATTTCTACATGGCGAAAGCGGCAACGGTCAAAAGAGCGCGGACAAAAGAACGCACGGACCGAAGATCGCATGAAGTATCGAGCGCACGGATAAATGAACACGGACAAATCAGTGCGCCTAATCGAATCCATTATTTTCTTTATTGTTTTTGGTAATGATCAGGTCATTTACTGATAAGGTTAGGATACGTTTGCGATTTATTGACAAAGGTTAGGATTACACCAATTTAGACATTCAAGAGGGAGGATAGGAGACTTGATATACTTTTATTCATCTCTCCTCTCCTCCGTCCTATAGGTCGAAATTGGTGTATCCTAACCTTTGTCAAATAATTCCAAACATATCCTAACCTAATCACTGAAACCCCCAATCATTTCCTTCCCCAAAAAAATGTAAATATATAAAAAATAAACTTTTTTTATTAATGGTTTTCCTTAGTCGGGAATCCTGTAGAGTGGTTCAAAATAAAAACAAAAAAAATATGTAGGTAAGTATTGTAAAAGATGACAAAAAATCAGTGGCGGAATCAGGGGTGGGGAAGAGAGGCCCGCTTCCCCTCCTTGACCTAAAGCATATATTTTTTAGGTCTAGTAAAAGAAATACATTTTTATTTTTTTCTCACAAAAATTACGTGAAAATTTTATTTGCATTTGGTTTTTATCTTCAGAGCTATTAAAGGCGGCAAAGAAAAATGATTTTTGGTTAATTGTGCCTCCTTGGCCCTTTCTGCCGGGCATTTTTGCGCGCGCGTTATGCCCTTTTTTGTTCTGTGTAAACTAGATTAAAAAATTATGAGTTTAAACGCACTTCTGTTTGTAAAATGGTATCTACCTATTTTTCTACAATCAATTCCGCTCTATTTTGAAAAAGGCGATAAATGATTATATAACTTTATCAGCAACTTGCTAAAATGGTAGTTATTAAACAGAAATCAGATTTTAACTTGTTTTTACCCAACTACAGGACGGCGAAAGGAATGGTAATGTTTTTCGATTGGGATATGTATGTATGTAAGTATGTATGTTTGTGTCACGCTAGAGGTTAAACGGCTAAACCGATTTTGACAAAAAATTGTCCTTGAATTGCTACATTTAAAAAGCTGGTGAAAAACAGCCAAGTAGTTCGGAGCCTAAGCCATTTTTGTCTGCATTTTTGCGTACCGTAATGATACATGGCACGAATATAGTATAACACTATAGTATTATTTTACGAAGTGGTGTTTTATTTTTAATTGCATCTATCTAATTAAAATTCTGTATAAAATTCAAATGTAAAGCTAGAGCAATGAAACTTGGCACCGATTATAAGGACATATACACTTTTATTTTAAGCAATAAAAAAAATATATTGATTTATTTTTTTTTCAAGAAATAAAAAAAATATATTTGTTTCTTTGAGAAATTTATGGTGTGAGTGTTGAGTAGAAAAAAAAAGAGCTTAGTTGTGCAGGATACGGCAATGACATTTATCTTAAGTATAACCATTATGTTTCTCTTTAAAACAAAAATTGCTGGACGGGTGTGACATATACACGGTCGGAGTACAGGGTGGTTTTATTTACTAATTCTAAATTTAAAGAATCTAAAAAGATGGAAAAGTATGTGGATTTGTGAGACGTAACGATATTGTAAAAAAATATATACCGAATAAAAGATACTTAGCTTTTATGTATATTTTATAGAAAGAAAAAAGAGCTAGGTTGAACCGTTAAAAATACAGGGTGATTTTTAAAAAAAAGTAAAATTTTTATGATCATTGTAAATAGTTTTTTTACGACGACGTTACAAATCACTATAGAAAACTCAAAGTCAACACATTACAACAACACTAGTACAGCTTTAATTTTCTTAAATAAAAAATTTTGTACAGAATGTTAAAAAGTAACTACACAATAAAGTTTTTTCGCAATTTTTTATTTTAGTGCTAATAATTCAAAATACTCTAGATATGTCAAATAAACATGTCATTAAAATCCCTATACTCTCCTTTATAGACCATTTATCGCACTCTACTCTTGTATTAAGGGCTACATTATTACCATTTTCTGAACGTATATACTGGTCCACAACTACTTTGCAGTCATTTTCACTGTTTTTTTTACATTATCTACTGTAGCTACTGCGTTAATAGGAATTTTATAATGAAAATTGGCACAATTTGTCGACTTGCCACAGGCTATAATACAAACATTTAAGTTTGCACAATTTGGTAATATGTTATAAGATACAGGGTGATATTAAAAAAATTATGTAAAAAGTAGTAGTCTCAAGTTTTTGTTCATACCGGTAATGCAGTTTAAAATATCTTCTTAATTTGACCACCTGTTATAACTAGAGGCACGTCTTTTTAACGTGGTGTGCACTGTGTTACTTAGTTTTGTAATGGTGTTTCTTTTGTCAATATATAAAAAATTTTAAACACGTAAAATTAATAATTTTTTTTCTTTGGCACCATTTAAGTGCACTTAGACATGAAAAAATTTTAATTGCACTAAGACATAAAATTATGGAAATAAAAGAAAAGTCGAAAAACGCGTACATGAGTTACAGTAAAAAATAAAATGCTTTAACACCAGTTACATAGTACCTTTAGTCGATATAAAATTTAATTTTAAACTAAAGTTGTCCTTGGCTTTTTTTCCTAAAGGCAAAAATACAAAAAATATTAACGATTTTCTAAACAAAGACAGCTTTCGATATCCCGTATGAATAGGAAAGTTGTTAATAACTTCGTTATTTTTGACTTTAAGAGAAAAAGTCATAAAATAACTTTTGTTTAAAGCCAAATGTTCTTTCTATTGGCTTAACTGTATACCGGGTGTCCCATTTAAGAAAATTGGTTTTTTATCATAACTCACCTACTCGTCATTTGATTTTCTTTTCGTCCATCACCATCGTAATCAGAGGAAAAAATACCCCAACTTTGTCTATTTAACCCACCCTGTAGCTCTAATATTAACGAAGTAAGTAATAGTGCCGACTTAACTTTGAACACCATGTATATTAAAATTCAATAATTTTAGAAACTCCACTTTTACTTAATTTATCAAATTTTGTTAATTTAGGCCTCAGAGTAATAACATATAAAGAGAAGTAGTAACCCCGGTTTCGGCGGTCATTCATTCATTTGTTGGTAAACAATTTAGCTTTTCCGCTGTTGCCAGCTCCTCTGCCTCTGTAAAATTTTATAATAAGGTTCAACTTCTTACCTTACCAAATTTTTAGTGCATTGAGTTGGTTAGGCTATTTAAACCGTGCGATAATTTGTCATGCGCTTATTAGCCCGCGTCGCGTCGTTTTATGATGTGTATTTCTTATTACAATCTGCGATAAAAACTCATTTAGACAACATAATTTATGAACGGCCCCTTTTCCCACAATTTTTTTCAGGACGTGGCAACAGGTGTATGACATCATATTACGAATTTCCTGTTAGCAGGGCCGGGTTTCGTTTTGAGCTACTTGGACTATATCCCCGCGCTACTATTTTCCGAAAACCGCATATTGATGCGACGTTCCATTAAAAAGTTAGCATTTTTTAAAGTTTTTAACTGTCAAAAAACTGTCATTAGCATTTACGAATTTTGACTAAAATCTAATCAGCTCGTTGCAGTATCGAGTACTATTTTACCGGAAAATTTCATGTAAATCGGTTAAGCGGTTTAGGAGCTATCGCGTTACGGACAGATATACATACACACACAACACAGACAGACATCACGACGATATTGCTAGGGTAGGTCAAAATACACCCAAATAACACATTTTCGGTGTTATCTCAAAAAAAATTTTTTGTCGAAAACAATACCTTCTCTAGCCGTTGCTGTGCGGGCTAGGAAGGTAAAAAAGGGGCGGGCCGACTGCACAACAAGTAGTATAAGTAGTAGCCTTTAGACTGGATTGTTTAGTTTACACTTGAAAACGGTTAGATATACTTACTTACTGAAACGTCCTGTTTGAAATAAACCAACACAAGAACATTTCATGTAAAAAAGAGCCAAGTAAGCGAAAATGGCATTCCGTAAAAAGAATTGAGATAAAAGTAAGGCCAAGTTCTCCAATACAAATTTCATAATGAAAGATTTTTACTAGTTGGAAATGTTTTTCTAAACTTTGCTATTACAGCCAATCTTCTTTATGTTCAATTAAGCACTGTGCCTAAGTCATTTACAGCCGTAATAGCCAAGTTTAGAAAAACATTACCAAGCTAGTTTCTTACTTTCATTTTGAAATTTGTATTGGAGAACTTGACTTTACTTTTATCTCAATTCTTTTTACGGAATGCCGCGTACTTGGTTATTTTTACATGAAATGTTTTTGTTATGATTTCACTTCTTTTTTAAAGGAATTGGATAATATTTAATTTTTAAAATAGTAAAATATGCGGAATATTGTTCAAAACTTTTGCAATGCCTTACTTAAAATTTTGAGGTCTTTTAATTTTTTCCCATGGTTTTATCATAGCTGCCATCAGCCTTCCAAAGCTCAGCTCTCTAGCGTTTCTGAAAGTGGACAATGTTACTTTTGCATAACTTTACATGTATAGGGGAGGGAAGTAAATTAAAATTAACGTGTTTTTAAATTTTTTCCTATAGTTCTATCATAGTTCCTATCAGTCTTCTAATGCTCAGCTCTCTAGCGTTTTTGGAATTGGGTAATGTTACTTTTACATAACTTGACATTTATAGGGGAGGAGAGTAAATGAAAATTTTTGGGGTTTTTAAATTTTTTCCCATGGTTTTATCAAAGTTTCAATCAGCCTTCCAAAGCTCAGCTCTCTAGCGTTTCTGGAAGTGGGCAATGTTACTTTTATATAAATTTACATTTATAGGAGAGGGAAGTAAATAAAAATATTGGTGTTTTAAAATTTTTTCCTATAGTTTTATCATAGTGTCTTTCAGTCTTAAAAAGCTCAGCTCTCTAGCGTTTCTGGAAGTGGGCAGTGTTACTTTTACATAACTTTACATTTATATGGGAAGGAAGTAAATTAGAATTTTGGGGTGTTATAATTTTTTCCTATAGTTTTATTATAGTTCCTATCAGGCTGCCAAAGCTCAGCTCTCTAGCATTGCTAGAAGTGGGTAATGTTACTTTTAAATAATTTTACATATATTTTTGGGGGGATTTGGTCATAATTTCTATCACTCCGCCAAATTTCAGCTTTATAGTAGGTCTGGAAGTACAGTAGAATTTTGGTGATGAGTCAGTGAGTGGGTGGTAATTTCGACGTTTTTTGAAATTTCGTAACTACTTTACTACTCTATAGAAGTCTATGAAACTTGGAGGGGTTGTTAACTCTATGAAGTTCTACGACTGTGCAAAGTATGAGATTCGTAGCTCTTTTCGAAGTAGAGCTTTAGATAGGTCAAATATGGGCTGAAATGTTTCAAGAAAAGCTGGTACGGCAGCGCGAACTTTGCGAGGTACTGCCGTGCCCTTAGATAAAGACAATGGAAGTCCAAAGTTTTATTTCTACTCAATCATTGTCTACGAGTTTTAAACAAAAGATTATTTTTTCACTTATATAATGGCAACAAGTTTAATTAGGTGGGTCCTCAAGTCGTGAACGGTTAGCCCAGATATTCCTAAGCTCTAAGGTCGACACTGACAGTAACATGTGTTTGTATTAAATGCAGTGTTGTCTTGGCCGTCGGACTCGGTATATTGAATTTTTGGTGTTTTTTTTCTGTGTGCTGAGTTTTATTTTTGTAAAAAAGAACTTAGTTGGACGTAAAAATAAACAAGAACTGCTATGTTTCTGAAAATACTGTGAAAATTCAGCCCAGTGTGGTTTTTTCGAGATGATTCCAGTGACGCAGCTATGTTGCCATCGCCGGGGATTCTGCAAATTCTAAGTTTTTCAGGAATGACCGCCACGAATAGGGAAAATTTACACGGGGCCGCGGTTTACTTCTTCTCTTTATATTATTATTACTCTAAGATTTAGGCTTGGTTAGGTGTTTTTAATATTCTCTGGCGTAGATCTCAGAACAGGTAAATTTAAGGTGACAGTTTTTGACATATTGGGGGCAATTCTTTAAAATTTGAAATAATTTGAAACAATCTGAAAAAATTTGACGCCTCAAATTTTAGCCCTAAGTCATGGCAACATCGTAAATTTCAGTTTTTTGTACAGCGTTAAAAACCGAAAAATGAGGAAAAATATAATCTAAAACCTACCTTTAAACTCGATTGCTGATAGTTCAATATTTTTCCGGGATTGTTGATGATGCACAGGTTCTTAAAAAATTGTATTTCTCGGGAAAAAAACAATAACAAAACCATGAGACGTTTTTCTTATTTCGTTAAAGTTGGATTCAAATAACACGAACATGACATGCAAAGTACAGCCGACCACAAAATCAAACGTAATATAATTTTAACGAAATCAAATGAATTTTAGGAAAGAAAACGATAAGGGTTGATAAATTTATGAAAAAAAAATAATTTTCGGATTTATTGCAACCCGTGGCCCAAAAAATAACCTTTGAATATATAAATATCAAACTTGTTATTATTATCATATAATTAAAAATAATGTTTGTCTAATATTTCTTATGATCAGGTATGAGAAGAGATAGAAAAAAAGTCTGCCCAACCCAGGTTATAAAGGTTAGGTTCAGGTCTGCTACAGGGTGACCTTAAAATCTATTATAGATTTGTTTAGAAATTCTAGTTCTCTACTTAACAATAAAAAGTTGAAAATAGCCCAAAAAGTTAAATTATGTATTAACGGATTATTTCAAATTTAGGTTCAGGGGGTGAGTTACAGGGGGATATCAAAAATAGTTGTACAATTTACATTGTTAAATACAACTTTGTCAGGAGTTTTACTTAGCAAACAAGAGTTAGAAATACCTTAAAAAATCATATCACTAACTTATTGTATTACCTTTAGAGCCAGCAAGTGAGCTACTGGATGATATCGAAATTACTAGTGTATTTTTCTAAAAATCACATTTTTAGAAAACAATGTTGTCAAGAGCTTTCATTATAAAAAATGCTTAGGAACACGTTAAAAAATCATAACATTAACTGACTGTATTACCTTTAGGTCCTTGGAGTAAGGTACAGGGTGATATCAAAATTAGTAAAACACTTTTGTAAAAATCACAATTTTAAAAATCAACTTTATCAGGAGTCTTGGTGAGCAAAAAATAGTTAGGAATATGTAAACAAACCACACCATTCACTAACTGCGTTACATTTAGGTCCAGTAGGTAAGATACTAATAGTAAATTTTTTTATAAATCATATTTTTAAAAATAACTTTTGGCCTCACCTTACTGTTTACAAACCAAGAACATATAAGTTAGGGTTTCTTGAGCGATCTATTAAAAGAATATTACGTTAATTACTTTTCCGCAAAATTTAACTTTTTCGCATCATTTTTACTTTCCTCACGATTTTTTTCCGCACGTCCAAATTGCAAGAACCTTCCCGTACACAATCGTTTTCAAATGAAAACCCGTTCTCCTACACACAAGTTTCATTTTCAAGAAGTGCTGCTGTACCGATGCTACCAGAAGCACCGAATGAAGAATCCTGTAATGTGTTACAGCCTATACAGACCAATATACCTTTCTCCATTCACTACAGTAGTAATTCTAAGCAGCAAACTGATCAAGGCATTTCTGTAGTGGGCCAAACACCAACCAATCAAATTCCAATAAGAAACGACGTTATTCAAGATGTTGCGGCATCTGATGTATATTGAAGCATGCAACAAACAGAAAGTGCACTTTCAATTTCAATATCTACCATCGTTAACTTTTTCGTTATTGTTAATTAAATGTTCTTTACATAAAGTTTCTTTTTAATATATCATAATAAAAAAATCCTGTTTTATTATTTTTCCGTGCATAAAAAAATCAAGTAAAAATAAAAGTTCAAAAAACGTACGGAAAAGTAACTTTTCCGCACTAGTGCTGAAAAATTTCTGTTCCGCACGATTTTTGTTTTGTTAAAAATGAAGATATTTAGGACTCATTAAATGATTTATGTAACTATTCTATCTTACGTATCATTTTCTAGCATTATTATAAAATCTTTGCGAATTAAAACATGTTTTTTGATAAAGAAGATGGACAAAAGCACTCGTAGGAAAAACATTGTACCTAATTCTTGCGGAAACTATCTTTTCCATCCTTGACGGCTTGCCCGAACTCCGCTCCGCGTCGTTTGTGCAACTGCCGTCGCGTGCGGAAAAGTACCTCTTTCCGCACTTGTTAGGTAAATAACTATTGTACAAACAATTAAAAGCCTAAGCGATACAAAAAAATATTTATGTAATAAAAGACCTTAAGTGGGATGAAACTACTGCTTTTGTTGATTTGGAATTTTCAGTAAAAATAGCTAAAGAAGTAAAGAAATATATCCCTTTATCAGACAACCAAATAGCTATGTAGCGGTACAGGTATTAACAGATTTTTTAAAAGAAATGCAAAATATTGAGTCGCTTCACTTTGGAAGAAGTCTATATACAAGTAATTAAATAAAACTAAGAACGACGTACGGGACAAAAATATTTGTGTGCAGGTTGTTGTTTGTCAATGCAAATAAATGTAATATTTATTATGTGTATTTGTACATTTTTATATTGAGCAAGCTTAATAATTATAAGGATTTGATTTGGCTCGGTTTGGTTATGTTAAATAGATAACTTGGGTGTCAAATTGTTGCCTAAAAAACATGCAAATTTGTGAAATAACAACGAAGACAGTTTTTTCCTGTAAATAAATGTGCAGATTTTTATATTTATCGTGTATGTTTGTAAATGTTTACATTAGGCAAGCCTAGTGAAGGCTTTCGTTTTGTTACATTAAATATATATTTTAGGGCCAAGATTCTAAAATATCTTGTAAATTTGTTAATTAACAAATCAAACAAATGTAAAATATTTGTAAAAAAATTTTGATTTACTATAAATTTGTGAATTAACAACGAAGGCAGGCAGGTTTTTCTGTAAATAATTATTGTACATTTTTATATTGACCAACCTTATTTATATGGGTTTGGTTCGGTTTGGTTATACTTGATATGTATTATAAAGCCATGATTTTTTCAAACTAACTTGTGAATTTGTAAAAGAACAAGGAACCAAGATGTTGTTACGTAAATAAATGTAGGGATTTTTGGATTTCTTATGTGTATTTGTAAACTTTTATTTTGACCAAGGTTAGTTAGGGGCTTAGGTTGATTTGGTTATATTAACTAATAAGTTTTAATGTCAAAATTTTATCATATTAACTTGTAAATTTGTCAAATAAATAGTAAAAGTTTTTCACGTAAATATATGTGAATATTTTTGGATTTATTTATTCATTTCACCCTGTAGCTCACCTCCCTTGTTTTTTAAAAACGTGATTTTTCAAAATCTTTACTGCTATTTAGATATCACCCTGCAGATTACCTACTGGAAGTAAATGAAATTTAGTAAGTGGTATGATTGCTTAACGTGTTCCTAACTATTTTTTGCTAACAAACGCTCCTGACAGCGTTGTTTTTTAAAAACGTGATTTTTACGAAATTTTATAACTAATTTCGATATTACCCTGTACCTCACTTCCTGGACCTAACGATGATACAGTCAGTTAATGGTATGATTGTTTAACGTATTCCTAACTATACTTTGCTAACAAAAGCTCCAGACAACCTTGCTTTTTAAAAATGTGATTTTTAGAAAATTTACACACAATCAAAATTTCTATATCACCATGTAGCTCAATTCCTGGACCTGGATGTGATAAAATCTGATAATGGTATGATTGTGTAACGTGTATCAAATAATTTTTTGCTAACGAAAGCTCTTGACAACATTGTTTTTTAAAAATGTGTTTTTTAGAAAATTACGCTTCTAATTTCGATATCACCCTGTAGGTCTCTCACGTCCTGGATCTAAAAATAATACAATAAGTTCATGATATATTTTTTAATGTATTTCTTACTCTTATTTGCT
Source organism: Aspidapion aeneum (assembly GCA_963576565.1). Lineage (NCBI taxonomy): Eukaryota > Metazoa > Arthropoda > Insecta > Coleoptera > Brentidae > Aspidapion > Aspidapion aeneum. The sequence goes on from CAUYVT010000003.1 coordinate 83,642, forward strand.
AACTAAAACTCCTGACAGAGTTGTTTTTTAAAAATGTGATTTTTATTAAGATTTACTATTTTTTTTCGATATCACCCTGTAACTCACCTCCTGGACCAAAATTTGATCTAATCCGTAAATAGTAGTTTTTTGGGGTATTTTCAACTTTTTATTGCTAAGTAGAAAATTAGAATTTTTTAACAAATCTATAATATTAGGCACACAAGAAATTTTACATAATTATACAAACCTTATTTTTAATAATACGAATTTATAGAAAGTTTGAAATTTATGTTTTAAAGGTTTGTTTCTTGGGTCCCGTTCATTTTATTCATATTATGAAATCTATTTTCAGGTCGGCAGTTGTCTGCCTATATGTGCGGCTTCCTCTAGGGAGCGTGTCGCAAACTTAAGTTTTCCTTGCACAAAGTGACCACGTGAACGTGGCACCCCTGAAAAATTCCGCCTTCGACTTATTTTCGTCAGGTGGCGACTGTGGCGACTATTCTTAGGGTCACTGCATCCTGAAAGCCTGGCATCTTCCAACGAGCGGATAGTTCACAACTTGCATTCCATTTGCTATTGGTTGACATAGTCAGGCGGGATTTTTAAAATTAAAACTCTCCTGTCCTCGTTTTGGGAGGTTGAAATCGGTGTTAAACCAAACTGAAACAAAACCTAACCGTGGTCAATTGATGGGAAACGTATCCTAACCGGGGCGTATCTGGACAGGTTAGGATACGTTGTCGAATAATTTATCAGGGTTAGGTTAACACCGATTTCGACAGGAAAACAGGATAGGGAAGCTAATTAAAAAAAAAATAATATGTTTTTAAAAAACAATAAAAAAAAACTCATCGGCATATGCAACACTTTTTAGTCACTTACAACTAGTATATATTCGTATTTTACGCCGAAAGCTGTAAACATAAAGTTTGTTAAATGCTTGACTGGTGGCACCATCTCTTAATATAATATAATAATAATCTTAAACGGCAACGTTCAACATCAAAAAGTCAGCTGACTATTTCGACCAATAGCGAACGGAATGTAAGTTGTGAACTAGCCGCTCATGTCTCCCAGGGGTAGCGACACCAAACATAACCTCATTTACGAAAAACTCAAATCTGACACTGTCAGGAGCGTAGCTTTTTTTATGTTTAAAAAAATTAAATGGTTTACAAATGTTACGTAAAGAACTGTCCGTCACATCCGGTATATAAATTTTACTGTCCAAATAAACAAACCTAAAAAAACTAAGTTTATTATGATTTCAAATTTATTAGGACCCTGTGTGAGGACCCACACATCGAAGGAAACAAATATAGTTTGCATGTTTTATATATATTCTAAAATATAGAAAACTATTATGTTGGGTTTTGTATCATTTATTAAATTTTTTATGCTCTCTACGGAACAAAGGTGTACGTTTAATCCCTTTTTTCATGGGCTAAGGTAGTATTTCTTGTCCCCAGTGATTGAAATTAATTTAATATAGGTTTTTGGATTATTTTATTTTATCATAATACAAAAAACAAAAAGGAATATATACACGATACCGATTATTTTGTTCCAGCTTGCCGTAAGCTTACTGTACTTTGCCGATGGCTTGGTTCGTTTTGATCGTTATTGTTTCCTTAGGCTTAGAATATTGCTTCCATATAAACGAAGCATTTAACTTTCTAGACTTCTCCAGGCTGTAAACCAGGAAACTGTGAAATTTTCGAAATTCTGTTTATTGCATCATTTCCATGCCCATCTCAAAGTAAAAATATGCTTTATTTTCCATCTTCGAGAAATGTAATTCGAACTTTTTCTCGACTAAACTTAATTAGTTTGTTATGAAATAAATAATATTTTTTCCACATTGTTTGTTATAAGGTCACTCATCGTCAAGCAAGCTTTACCTTGCTTGACGATGAGTGACCTTAGTTTGTTAGCATCTGACTGACTTTTGTTTAATGTAATGCCATGACAACTATCACTGCCCACCGCTTTTTTATATACTTGACATGCTAAAACTATAGTACGGTAAGTGGTTTAATACCTATTTATTTAGTTTATGATTATTATTATTTTTAGTATATAAAAATAAACCTTGGCATTAAAGTCCCTTTTAGTCACTTAGCAAATTAAACACTGCACGCCCTAGGTTTATAATATACCTACTATTATTTTTATTATTGTTCAAAAAAAGCGGGCGGCGAAGAAAAGGTCGAAAATACAAAAAGTCGAAAATACAAAAGTTCGAAAGTACAAAAGGTCCAAAATACAAAAGATTGAAAAACAAAAGGTTCAAACAAAGATCGAAAGAAGCTATGTGGCCTATTAAAATGCGTTGTGTGACATTTGTGGCAGCTTAAAGACGTTGCCGCCATTTTGTGACACTGTAATTAGGATAGTGACAATTTGCCAACTTGTGACACAACAACACCATTGAATAATTAAACAAATATCTGGAAGCAGAACTGTATTTTCCAGCTAGGTGAAACATTGATATGCCCGGTAACTTTTATACAGTGGAGAAGGGGGGTTCAGAAATAAGAAAATTTTAAGTGCGCCACATTATTTAATACCAATGTTTTACAAAGAAGATCTTAAATAAAATACAGTTCAACCCAAACGTTGTAGCTAAACAATGAAATTCTACCTACTTCCGAGGCTTCCAGAGTATTTGTGTAATAAAAAAACCAAAAAAAAAATTGACTAGTAAGCGAGATAAAATTCTAAAAGATTTTTAACTGAATCAAAATGATAAAACTAGAAGCACTTTACAGGTAGATGGACTCCTTTAACAGGTCATAGTGTACCTACATCTGAGTCAGTAGCATAGGACTCAATATGAATGATTGTAAAAAAAAATATACTTCCAAAATCGTTCCATCATAGGGGAGATCTGGACCAAATATCTGCTGTCATCATTCTACGTTGAGTAGACTGAGACAAACAGCAACCCAGTCCGAGATCCACCCCATGAGGTAAAACAGTGTAAAGAAACCGCTAAAACATATAATCTCATCTCTCTTTTGTCTCCGCAAAGTTGGTCATCGGGTTGTACAAATAATACAAAAAAAAATTAGTTCATCTTGTTTATTCTAAAAGGTAAAACTGGAAGTATTACCAAAAACATGAAATAGGAAAAAAAATGAATGAAATGTAGTGGAACAAGTCAGGGCCTAAGTAGCAAAACACTCCAAATTTCACAAGAGAAATTGTCTTAAATAAATGAAATGAAGGAAAACAAGTCAACTTAGTAGATACTCCGCAAAACTTTGGTTATGACGTCATACCTTTACCTTGCGTTTACAAGAGATGTTAAATTATACTGTAAAAATTATATTGGAAAAGATTATGTCTAAATTATATTGTGAAAATTATATATGGAAAAAAATTATAGTTAAGGCTTGCTCCTACCTTGGTCCCTGATTATTTTATGTATAAATGTGTGTTCTAGTTTGTAAAACTGGAGTTGTCCAGACACCTCCTCACTGTTACTGCTGCTCCTGGTTTGCCCTGGTTTGCTCGCGCCTCCCCTGCTGACTAACTAGCACATGGTACTAGGGCAGCACATGGTTGTGGAAAGGTTGTTGGCTTCTTGCCCGAGCGTAAAAACCCTTTCCCAGGGTTACAACTGGCTCGTCCGGCTTCCCACCAGCGTCCAGCACCGCTGTCGGTGGAATGGACAGGGCAATGCTCTTTCCGTACAAATGGCGTAGGCCGACTTAAATCCCTCTATGTAGAGGATATGAGCCGTCCACGAGATACGCCTCACGACGGACTCACTCTTTACAGTCTCTGGGACAGAACCTGCAGTTTTTGCAGTGCCACTACACAAAAACAATGGCGATCCCAGAGACCTATTGCCGACCGAGCCAATTCTTTTTAAAAGAGACCAGGCAGAACACAAAAAAATGAAGTGGCCGGAAACCGTTTTTTAAATTTGGTGGGGAGTGGGGACAGTAAAACGCAATACCAACCAACCAGAAAAACCCGCGGTTTTCAAACTAACCAATGAGGAAATACAGCAATAGTTCCATACCGGTATGTAGGGGCCAGCACCGACCAAGGGGACATTGAAAGTATGTAAAACGTGCATTGAGGTGTTGTCGGATCTATTTCCACGGTTGAAATTTTTATAACAAGGACGTCGAGACACCCTCCATACATAGTCCGAACATTTGCCTACCGGACTGTAAGAAGCTCAGCATTGAAACCATCAACTGTAAAATCAATTACTGAAGACCAGGGCATGCATCAAACCCAGGAATATTCGAACACTCAACCAATTCCCATATGAGTAAAGTTATACTGAGCGCAGAATTTAGTTGCACTCCAGTTACAGTCTTAGTCAAATATTTCCTTCGCTCTTTATAAATGTTTTCTCTAATATTCATATGGTTTAACGCCATTTTTGTAAAACATTTCTACAGTAATAAAGTTGTTTCTGAACCTGAACCCAAAAATACACACTGAACTACTGCTTAAAGGCACAAGAGTGTTCAGATATTAACTCACACGATTTCGTTTACTCTTTTAGTCTTGGTTTTTATCCCTCGTTTATCTCCCATTTACAAAAGTGCATAACTCGTATTTATTTTATCTTCTCCTAATCAAATTAATAAAGATATCAAAGGGGCGGGGCCTCGGTTGTTACTGGTCAACCCAAATATGTTTTCGTACTATCAAAACTAGTTAATCCGTGAAGGATATGAGGTTCGGATTGTCCCAATATCCTCGAAAATAAACGTAAGGGAATGAAGTGTTCATCTAAATGTTTCCTTCCTGTTACTGAAACCATTTGTGATGCGGCAACGCCGCCATTCCCCAGCATAACAGCTGTTTAACTTTATGAGCGTCAAGTAAACGACGAAACTACAGAAATAAACAAAACAATCAAAAGTTTTCTGTGATTTTCCCGAAGCCTGTGATCTTAAATTCCAATTACGATGTCCAGATAATGCGATGTGCGTAGTGTCCACAGTAATTCGATGGAATGCCTCCTTTTAAGGTAACTTCCTAGACACTATATAACCTCCAAACCTAGCTCTATAAAATACCCTTACTTTGTGTACAGAAAGACGAATCAAAGAGCCTTGATTATTTACCTAAATAAACAAATATGTAACGTTGTCTTAAACGTAAAAATGACACGTTACAGCTACACCGTAATGATTGCAAAACAAAGTAGAATTAAGTTTTTAAAAAATCAACATCCAATAAAAAATCAAGGTAGCAACACGACGGGTCGCAGAACTTTGTTCGAAAACATTTTCTTCGAACGGAAATTTTTATAAACATTTTTTTTAAACGGAAATTTATTCGAACACCATTTCTTTGAACGGAAATTTGTTCGTAAGTAATAGTTGTTCAAAAACATTTTCTTCGAATAGAAATCATTTTCTTCGAAAGCAAGTTTTTCGATAAAAGACGCTCTAGACCTGGATTTCCAAACCTAACACAATTTATATAGTTTGACTACGGCAAGGTCTTTTTAACATATTTTTTCAAAAAAACCCTGACTTCTTTCCCGGGATCGTAAACATTCTGAAAATTTGTCTACTTTCCTCCTTTTGGAAGGTCGAAATTGGTATTTTCCTAAACTTTGTCAATTGATCGCAAACGTATCCGAACCGGTCCAGATACCTCCTGATGTGCTCAATTAAGAAAGGTTAGAGTAACACCGATTTCAACCTTCCAAAATGAGGACCGGAAAGCTAATTTAGGGAAATCATTTTTCGACAATAGGTCTCGGTTGGTTCGGTTTGGTTTCACACCCTCTAGGATCCCGGGAAAGAAGTCAGGGAAGTTTTTGTTTCCAAAAATTGTTAGAAAAAAACCCCATTAGTCGAACTATATGAGTTGTGTTAAGTTTGGCAAGCCAGGTCAAATATATTTTTTTCGAAAAATTTGTTTTCGAAAAAATGTTTTTGAACAAATTTTCATTTTAAAAAAATATTTTCGAACAAATTTCCGTTCAAAGAAAATGTTTTCGAACACATTTCTGTTCGAAGAAAATGATTTCGAAAAATTTCTGTTTGAAGAAAAGGTTTTCGAACAATCTTTTGTTCGAAGAATATGTTTTACAACAATTTTTGGTTTGAAGAAAATGATTTTCGAAGTTTATGCTTTCGAACAATAATATTACGATATTTATATGAAATGTACTATAAAATTATAAATAATTAAGCCGAACCTTACAAAAACTCGAACTGTATTTGGGCATTTTTTGTCTTTTGATAAAAATGTAAAATTCGGAATAAAAAGGTACTAAAAAAAACCACAATACCGAAAACACCCAAAAAAATGGGAAAAAACCTTGGAAAATAAATTAAACAGTGCGAAAAATAGCGTATAAACATCGTGATAAAAGTTTCATTTTATCCCTTGATATATTATATACTATTAATAAACTTTTAACATAGAAATGTATTTCTGTCCTGTTTGTTTATTTATTACGTATTATTTTTATACAAAAACAGAAATAATATTTAAAAGAAAATGATTTTTAACAATAATACCTACAATAAATATTCATAACCCAAAAACTCAAGGAACATATTTTTTATTTCTTAAGCTGTATAAAAACGAGTTCTTTTTAAGTTTTATTAAAACATTTTTCTTTTCTCAGACTGTATAAAAATGAGTATTTTTCACGAACGTCTATGGAATTTTGAGTACGGTTTTGACACTCGTGTCGCTACCCCTGGGAGACGCTAGACTTCCAGGATGCAGTGACCCTAGTATTTCTAATTACCCGATCCAAAACCTTATGGGCGCAGCCTTCGTGTTAATTTACGAGAGAGACAATTTATTATTTTCTCTCTGGTTTACGAAGGCTGTGTCATGGGCCGTCACTGAAGAACAGCAGTTTCTATATGGGAGGACCCCCCAGAATAAAAAACTATATACGTGCCTAGCTTTTTTAAAAAGTAAAAAAATAATCACCACTTCAATAATTTTACCAGGATCCTCACTTAGTCAGATTTTTCTGGCAGATTTTAAAGAAATAATTTGAGATTCCCTTAAAAATCCGTTCAAATATAACGGTGGCAACAGCGTAGAGCTAATTTTGTAGCGACCCTTCCACGACATGCAGTTAGTCCCTCTTTGTTAATTTTACCGTGAAAAACAAAGAAAGAAAGTAAAATTAGCTGACCTCATAAAGAAAACGAATAGGACTCATAAATTTGAAAGAAATGTGACGAAATGTGACGAAATCTGGCATTTCAGTTTGTGTGGTTAATGGTCTTCTGCTTTGAATTTATTTACAATTTTTAAATTAAAATTAAAAATTTTCAACAAATTACGGGTTTTTAATTAAAAACAAATATTATATCGTGAAGCTACATCTATCAAAAAGTGGGAAATGGCCTTTTAGGTAAGTTTTTAAGTTTAAAAATTGCCTTTTAAACGAGAAATCTTAAGCGCTAGATTATGTAACATTTTTTCAAATTTCGGCAGATTTTTTGAAATGTAAAGAATTGCCCCCATTATGTGAACAGTTTGACGTATTGACTTAATTTATATCTATTTTCGTTTAGAATACCAAATTCCCTAGAAATAGATACCCCACACGACCACTTTAGATGAAATCAGATTTTAACAATGTCTGTCCTCCTACCTTTTGTCCCCCCCCTCAAAAAAATCGTTTTCTCAACTTTATTTTTTGTACATTTTTTGGATTTACAAGCTATAAGGTTAAATCAACAAAAAACTGTACGCGAAAATTCATATTTAATTTATACATTTTTTCTGTCCCACCCTGCACTGGGTTCCATCGGAGCACCACTTCTAAAATGGCATCTCTTAGTGTCTACTACCTCTGTGCCAAATTTCATTACGGTACGCGAAAATGCAGTCAAACCCCAAAATTCCCCTCTTAGGCCCCGAACTAAAGCTGATTAACAGCAAAAACGGTGTAACACCAATGTTTTTAGATTGCAACGCAGCCAACGATAAAGACCGGCCATGGCGCGTTATGAGCAAGTCGGCGGTCACGTGATCTTAGGAGTCTCAGGATTCTTATTGTATTAATTAATATATTATATGTTTTTACACAATTTAAATAAATTAACAAAAAATGTTTGTTCTTTTATAGGCAAAAATTAAAAAAAATATTTTGCTGATATATGTGTTTATTATGGATAAAAGAACTGAATCTATAAAATAAAAAATTGTACAAAATTTTCACTCTAATATCTTACTACTACTATGTCGGTTTAGAACGTTTTTCTACGTTATCCGACGCCTATTCTCCACCTCCTTCGATCCTGACAGTCATCTTCCATCAGGTTTTTTTGACTCATTGATTTTTGGATTGACTGTTGCCATTCCAGTTTAGGACGCCCTCTTTTTCTGGGCCCTATTGGTTGCCATTCTAGGACCTGCTTTGGTAATCTTTCGTCGCTCATCCGTTGTACATGGCCGTACCATATCAGTTGCCTTTTAGTGATGTCATCCGTTATGCTTCCCTCGATTCCCATTCTTTCTTTTATGATCTCATTTCTTATATGATCTGTTTTAGATATTCTCATTGATCTTCTTATTGCATCCATTTCGACACTTTCCTTATTTGCTTTGTATTTTTCTGTTACGCGACAAGTCTCTATTCAATACAACAGCGTGCTTTTCACCATTGTTTCATATATGTTAAATTTTACATTCTTTTTTATCTCTCTGCTCCATAAAATACTGTTAAGACAACCAATAACCTTTTTTGCTTTTACTATCTTATCAAATGTGACACCCAAGTATACATACTCATTACATGGAGATATTGTTTGTCCATTTTCTAGTTCTAATTCACTTGATTCGTTTCCAATACATAAGTACTGTGTCTTGTCCACGTTCACTGTTAACCCCCACTTTTGGTATTCTTCCGTTAACTTTCTCATCATATACTCCATGTCTTCTTTATCATTAGCAACTGTAGCTAACTCTAATATCTTCAGGTAGATATATTAGGTACATAATATCGTTAGTAACTTCAAATCTATACAAGTCTTTCAAAATTCGACATATCAAACCTAAGCTTTTAGTTTTTTAATTTTTGTTTGACACTAAATCATTGTGCTTTTTAATAAAATTATTTTAAAAAACTTTACATGCCCTTAAACTAATTTTGTCAATCTTTGACAATAGTTCTTCTCCACAAAGACACTCGCTAGAGTTACCTGAAGAAAAATTTTCAATTATTAAAAAGAAACAAGTGATTTTGTGAATAAGTGAGATGATTTTCATATTCAATGAACTGACTGTAGTGGTCGTCAATAATTTTTTGAAAAATTACCCAGCACAAAGTTTAATATATATTTCATTAAAGTGTAAGTTAACTACCAACTCATGTTCTTTTAAAAGCTGTATCTTACTTTTTAAATATTTCACACTATCAGAGAGATTACTATCTGTTAACAATATTTTACAAATCAGTTTTTTAATATTGCGAGGGTGCGGAAGACATATTAACTAAGAATTGTAAATTGACGTGTATGCACTGGATGACTGGATAAACAAAGATGAAGCCAACATTAAAGTGTATCCACCATATCTTCGATTCTCAGGTTACCTTTTCAAGAGACCTAATTGTTCAATAAGAAATTCAGGTTACCTTTTCAAGAGACCTAATTGTTCAATAAGAAATTTTTCACTCTCAATATCGAAAATGTCACTAAGGATGTCTATTACTTGATCAATCTTATCCAAGATCTTATCTTTTACCACTTCTTTCCCGTTTGCAACATATTAGGTTAGAGTTTTATAGTTGGACCGACAAGGAACAACACTAATTACACGTTCGCGGCATTGTTTATCTTATAGGTATTTTCTTTATAATTTACTCACTGGCCATTAATTATTTTAACGCGGCCCCCATTGTCTTTTTCGTGGGCTGCGTTATTTTAATAACTTTGATAAAATTCACATAAAATTCGTGCCCGAATTAAAAAAAAAATCGACGTAAACAAACATACCAAAACTGAAAACACACTTGTTTTATAATGACAGCGGGCCGTGAGGCGTTTTTTTGTGAGCCTCCTACGATCACGCTATATTTCCGCGCCCGGGCCGGTCTTTCTCGTGGGCTGCGGATTGCAAAACTTTGCTGTAAAAGCTTAAGTGTACAGGGCAAGCACGGATCTGGATCAAAATCCTGGGGTACAAAAAAATTATTTGTATAATATAATTTTTTTTCTTTTTTATAATAATTCTCTTCTTTTGCCTTTAAATAGTTATTAGGAAAAAAGGGGGCTAATTACCACGTTAACCCCGTTAAATCTTTGGGACAGGGAGGGTCAAATTCGATGTTTTTGTGGGTTTTTTGTATTTCTTGCAGAGCTAGATATAATTTAGTAGACATGTCCTGGGCTCGATTTTCGCAACGTCTTCAAATATGAAAATCGCTTCTTGATAGGCCTCGTGTTTTTCAGCTACGAGGATATTATAAAAAGTCTTCATTTATAGGGAGAGAAGATCCTATAACTTTTTTATTTATGAAAAAATTATTTTGTTGTTAATTGCTTTTTTACGGATTTTTAAATAAAAAATCCAACTTTTATCTGCTACTTTTAGTTTGTGGGATATTACATTAAATAGTTATTTCTTTATATTCTTTGTATTTTTTATACTGATGGTGTTTATTTTATATTTATTTTTTTTACCAGGTTTAAAATATTTTAACATGAAAAAATTCAAAAATAAAAAGCTTATAAATTTTACTCGGATTCCGAATAAAAAAAGGGGCATTCCATAAGCAAAATATCAACTTTATGTAATATCTTGAAAACAAGTTAGATTCTTTATAAAGAAAAGAATGAAAAAGCAATTTAAAACTAAAATGAAATTTTTATAAGTAAAAAAGTTAATAAGCCCCCTCCCCAAAATGCAGACTTTTAGCTGAAAAAATACGAGATCTATCAAAAACCGGTTTTGATATTTTAGGACTAGAAATACCTAACCAAACCTAACCAAACCTAACCAAACCTAACCAAACCTAACCAAACCTAACCAAACCTAACCAAACCTAACCAAACCTAACCAAACCTAACCAAACCTAACCGAACCTAACCGAACCTAACCGAACCTAACCGAACCTAACCGAACCTAACCGAACCTAACCGAACCTAACCGAACCTAACCGAACCTAACCGAACCTAACCGAACCTAACCGAACCTAACCGAACCTAACCAAACCTAACCGAACCTAACCGGACCTAACCGAACCTAACCGAACCTAACCGAACCTAACCGAACCTAACCGAACCTAACCGAACCTAACCGAACCTAACCGAACCTAACCGAACCTAACCGAACCTAACCGAACCTAACCGAACCTAACCGAACCTAACCGAACCTAACCGAACCTAACCGAACCTAACCGAACCTAACCGAACCAAACCAAACCTAACCGAACCTAACCGAACCTAACCGAACCTAACCGAACCTAACCGAACCTAACCGAACCTAACCGAACCTAACCGAACCTAACCGAACCTAACCGAACCTAACCGAACCTAACCGAACCTAACCCAACCTAACCGAACCTAACCGAACCTAACCGAACCTAACCGAACCGAACCTAACCGAACCTAACCGAACCTAACCGAACCTAACCGAACCTAACCGAACCTAACCGAACCTAACCGAACCTAACCGAACCTAACCGAACCTAACCGAACCTAACCGAACCTAACCGAACCTAACCGAACCTAACCGAACCTAACCGAACCTAACCGAACCTAACAGAACCCAACCGAACCTAACCGAACCTAACCGAACCTAACCGAACCTAACCGAACCTAACCGAACCTAACCGAACCTAACCGAACCTAACCGAACCTAACCGAACCTAACCGAACCTAACCGAACCTAACCGAACCTAACCGAACCTAACCGAACCTAACCGAACCTAACCGAACCTAACCGAACCTAACCGAACCTAACCGAACCTAACCGAACCTAACCGAACCTAACCGAACCTAACCGAACCTAACAGAACCTAACCGAACCTAACCGAACCTAACCGAACCTAACCGAACCTAACCGAACCTAACCGAACCTAACCGAACCTAACCGAACCTAACCGAACCTAACCGAACCTAATTGAACCTAACCGAACCTAACCGAACCTAACCGAACCTAACCGAACCTAACCGAACCTAACCGAACCTAACCGAACCTAACCGAACCTAACCGAACCTAACCTAACCGAACCTAACCGAACCTAACCGAACCTAACCGAACCTAACCGAACCTAACCGAACCTAACCGAACCTAACCGAACCTAACCGAACCTAACCGAACCTAACCGAACCTAACCGAACCTAACCGAACCTAACCGAACCTAACCGAACCTAACCGAACCTAACCGAACTTAACCGAACTTAACCGAACTTAACCGAACCTAACCGAACCTAACCGAACCTAACCGAACCTAACCGAACCTAACCGAACCTAACCGAACCTAACCGAACCTAACCGAACCTAACCGAACCTAACCGAACCTAACCGAACCTAACCGAACCTAACCGAACCTAACAGAACCTAACCGAACCTAACCGAACCTAACCGAACCTAACCGAACCTAACCGAACCTAACCGAACCTAACCGAACCTAACCGAACCTAACCGAACCTAACCGAACCTAACCGAACCGAACCTAACCAAACCTAACCGAACCTAACCGAACCTAACCGAACCTAACCGAACCTAACCGAACCTAACCGAACCTAACCGAACCTAACCGAACCTAACCGAACCTAACCGAACCTAACCGAACCTAACCGAACCTATCCGAACCTAACCGAACCTAACCGAACCTAACCGAACCTAACCGAACCTAACCGAACCTAACCGAACCTAACCGAACCTAACCGAACCTAACCGAACCTAACCGAAAATAACCGAACCTAACCGAACCTAACCGAACCTAACCGAACCTAACCGAACCTAACCGAACCTAACCGAACCTAACCGAACCTAACCGAACCTAACCGAACCTAACCGAACCTAACCGAACCTAACCGAACCTAACCGAACCTAACCGAACCTAACCGAACCTAACCGAACCTAACCGAACCTAACCGAACCTAACCGAACCTAACCGAACCTAACCGAACCTAACCGAACCTAACCGAACCTAACTGTTTTACTGTTTTATTAACGGGTTGCCCCACTTGAAAAGTAAAATTTACAATATATTCTACTTAAATCTTATTTACATTCCAGTAATTTATATCTATTAAATATTAGTATTACATTACATTAATGATCAGGTTATAATAATAGTTTTTGTTTTATTTTTATCATTATTATTATTATTAAGGTACTTTAAGTAAATCACATTTTTAATGATGTTAAATCAGGTACTTATATGATTAGATCTTTTATCAATGATTTCTTGTTATTTTTTTAATTGTGTATAATGAGGTATTGAAGAAGTCTACTTCTAATTTATTCGCATTTTGCATCATTCTATTGATTGGATTATTTTGCCCATAGAGAGTTCGATGTTGTTCTGTTTCAAAGAAATGAGAATCTCTTAGTAGGCGAGGAGGTACATAGAATCTAAGTGATGAGAGCAGACTTGCACAGTCCACTTTACCATTAATAAGTTTGAAAACAAAAATTTGATCAGCTGCAGTTCTTCTATGAGCCAAAGTATCTAGCTTTAGAAGTGCCCTAAATTCAGTGTAATCTATATTATCAAAAGGAATTTTGAGTTTAAAAGCTATGTATCTAAGAAATTTGTTTTGGACTTTTTCAAGTTTTGATATGTAAGTAGAGTGATAGTGAGACCAAACAGATGAGTTGCTTTCAAGTATGGAGCGCACTAGAGTGCAATATAATGTTTTTAATGAATCAATGTTTGTGAAATCTTTTGTATGACGTTTTATAAAGCCAAGCATTTTTAAGGCTCTATTAGTGATATTTGTAATGTGATAAGTAAAGGATAAATCATTTGCAAAAAACACTCCTAGGTCTCTCATGATATTAACTTGTTCTATCTCAGTATTTTGTAGGTAATATTTATTTGGTTTAGGGTTGGAACTTTTAGAAAAGTGTACATATTTACATTTACTAGCATTAAGGACCATTCCATTTTGTGCACACCACATTTCAAATCTTGCTAGGTCTGATTGCAAAAGTTGCTGTGTTTCGTCATTCTGTACTATGATATATGCTTTTAAATCGTCAGCGTAACTTTCAACATCAGCTGATTCAAAACAGTCCGCTGCATCTTTAATAAAGATGTTAAACAGTGTTGGTGCTAAATGTGCTCCCTGGGGAACTCCTGAGCTAGCAAGGAATGGTTCTGAGAAATAGCAGTTGTTGAGTTTTAGGATTAGTTTGTGATCAGTTAGGTAGGATTTGTGCCAGTTAAGAAATGTGCCATCTAGACCAAAAGATCTGAGTTTCTGAAGGAGAATTTGGTGATTTACTTTGTCGAAAGCCTTGGAGAAGTCTGTGTAGATTGCATCCACAGCAAAACCATTCTCCAAGGCTCTCGACAGAGTGTTCTCGTATGTCAGTAAGTTGGTTGTTGTAGATCTTCCTCGAAGGAAGCCATGTTGACTGTTAGCAAAGCTGTTTTGCAAGGTAGAATTCAAAAAATCAGTGACAAGAGATTCTAGTATTTTTGGTATTTGAGAGATAATAGCTATTGGTCTGTATTGAGTGATGTCTACTTTTTCCCGCTGTTTTTGAACACGGGGATTATAAAGGATGATTTCCATTGATCAGGGAAAACCCCTAGGGAGAGTGACTGATTGTAGAGTAAGAGTAAGATTGTACTAAAAGAATGAGCACCGTTTTTGAGGAGTAAAGGTGGTACTTTATCTGGTCCGGCACTTTTATTTGTTTTAAGATGTAGTAGTTTGTCTATGATTTGAGGAGCTGTAACCAAAAATTTAGTTATGTGTTGTGAGGGAGAACTATGATGATTTAAGGTAGATTGATTGTTTTGTGATTGGTCGTAGACTGAGGAGAATTGGCGTGCAAAGAGGTTTGCAATTTCCTGTCCTGTGTTAGCAGTCTGATCTCCTAATTTCATTACAGAGGGAATATCCCTGTTTTTTGTTTTATCCTGAATGTATCGCCAGAAGCTCCGAGGATCAGTGTTGATTTTATCTTCCGTTTCTTGAATGTAGGAATGGTAGCTGTCTGTTGATTGCTGCTAACATAGAGTTCTAAGCTTTTTGAATGCATTGTAATCCTCGGGGTTTCCGGAGACTTTATATTTTTTGTGCAATTCTTTTTTTTTGAGAATGTTAAGTTTTAGTTGATTGTCAAACCATGGAGGAAAAGAAAATTTACTTCTGAATTTAATTTTAGGAACAAGTTCTTCGAGAATAGCGTTTAAAATATTGTAGAAATTAGTTACGTTTTGATTAATATCAGGTGAGTCTAGGGTTAATTGCCAATCTACAGTAGAAAGCTTAAAACTAATGTCCTTAAAGCTACAGTTCTCAAAGTCATATATCATGTGTTCATAGTCTAGTACGTCGCTTATATCACAGTTTTGTTTTACCATTAATGCAGGATGATGCTTATCACATTTGACAAGTTCTGAATCGGTGCATTCTATTTCAACATCTGTCGCATTGCTGAAGACAAGGTCCAGTTTTACTCCATTACTATTTGTTATGCTGTTATGTTGGTAGAAATTCAAGTATGCTATGGTTTCAGCAAGCGGTTCTACTGTGTAGGAATTATCGTCAGTGGATACACCAAAAGCGTCGTTTTCCCAGTGAGTGTGTGGTAAGTTGTAATCGCCTGCTATCAGTATCACAATATCTTCATACTGTTGTGAGATCTCTTCAATGGTATTGCAATGTCTCTCGTAACAATCTCTATTTGAGTTAGGTGGAGTATAGAAGCTGCAGTAGACTTTTTTACTTTCTCCAAAGTCCACTAAGACCCAGACTTCCTCAGACAGTTCGTGGGCCACATCAAGCTTGATTGATCGATAGCTTTTGTGGACAGCAACTAGAACTCCACCATTTCTTGACTTTCCTGTTTGTTCGGTACTTCTGTCGCATCTATATATATGGTAGTTATAGAGGCCCAGTTCAGAGTCTTCGAAGTCCTCATTTAGGGAGGTCTCTGTGAGGAGAATTACCGTGTATTCATCATTACATGCGACATTGTTGCTGAGAGTTAAAAGTTTGGTTCGAAGTCCATTTACGTTTTGGTAATAGATTAGTATATAATTTTGTTTTGGTTTCTTGCTAGTTTTATGTGTTAGGTTGATACCAAACCTAACCAAACCTAACCAAACCTAACGAACCTAACCGAACCTAACCGAACCTAACCGAACCTAACCGAACCTAACCGAACCTAACCGAACCTAACCGAACCTAACCGAACCTAACCGAACCTAACCGAACCTAACCGAACCTAACCGAACCTAACCGAACCTAACCGAACCTAACCGAACCTAACCGAACCTAACCGAACCTAACCGAACCTAACCGAACCTAACCAAACCTAACCGAACCTAACCGAACCTAACCGAACCTAACCGAACCAAACCGAACCTAACCGAACCTAACCGAACCTAACCGAACCTAACCGAACCTAACCAAACCTAACCAAACCTAACCAAACCTAACCAAACCTAACCAAACCTAACCAAACCTAACCAAACCTAACCAAACCTAACCAAACCTAACCAAACCTAACCAAACCTAACCAAACCTAACCAAACCTAACCAAACCTAACCAAACCTAACCAAACCTAACCAAACCTAACCAAACCTAACCAAACCTAACCAAACCTAACCAAACCTAACCAAACCTAACCAAACCTAACCAAACCTAACCAAACCTAACCAAACCTAACCAAACCTAACCAAACCTAACCAAACCTAACCAAACCTAACCAAACCTAACCAAACCTAACCAAACCTAACCAAACCTAACCAAACCTAACCAAACCTAACCAAACCTAACCAAACCTAACCAAACCTAACCAAACCTAACCAAACCTAACCAAACCTAACCAAACCTAACCAAACCTAACCAAACCTAACCAAACCTAACCAAACCTAACCAAACCTAACCAAACCTAACCAAACCTAACCAAACCTAACCAAACCTAACCAAACCTAACCAAACCTAACCAAACCTAACCAAACCTAACCAAACCTAACCAAACCTAACCAAACCTAACCAAACCTAACCAAACCTAACCAAACCTAACCAAACCTAACCAAACCTAACCAAACCTAACCAAACCTAACCAAACCTAACCAAACCTAACCAAACCTAACCAAACCTAACCAAACCTAACCAAACCTAACCAAACCTAACCAAACCTAACCAAACCTAACCAAACCTAACCAAACCTAACCAAACCTAACCAAACCTAACCAAACCTAACCAAACCTAACCAAACCTAACCAAACCTAACCAAACCTAACCAAACCTAACCAAACCTAACCAAACCTAACCAAACCTAACCAAACCTAACCAAACCTAACCAAACCTAACCAAACCTAACCAAACCTAACCAAACCTAACCAAACCTAACCAAACCTAACCAAACCTAACCAAACCTAACCCAACCTAACCGAACCTAACCGAACCTAACCGAACCTAACCGAACCTAACCGAACCTAACCGAACCTAACCGAACCTAACCGAACCTAACCGAACCTAACCGAACCTAACCGAACCTAACCGAACCTAACCGAACCTAACCGAACCTAACCGAACCTAACCGAACCTAACCGAACCTAACCGAACCTAACCGAACCTAACCGAACCTAACCGAACCTAACCGAACCTAACCGAACCTAACCGAACCTAACCGAACCTAACCGAACCTAACCGAACCTAACCGAACCTAACCGAACCTAACCGAACCTAACCGAACCTAACCGAACCTAACCGAACCTAACCGAACCTAACCGAACCTAACCGAACCTAACCGAACCTAACCGAACCTAACCCAACCTAACCGAACCTAACCGAACCTAACCGAACCTAACCGAACCTAACCGAACCTAACCGGACCTAACCGAACCTAACCGAACCTAACCGAACCTAACCGAACCTAACCGAACCTAACCGAACTTAACCGAACCTAACCGAACCTAACCGAACCTAACCGAACCTAACCGAACCTAACCGAACCTAACCGAACCTAACCGAACCTAACCGAACCTAACCGAACCTAACCGAACCTAACCGAACCTAACCGAACCTAACCGAACCTAACCGAACCTAACCGAACCTAACCGAACCTAACCGAACCTAACCGAACCTAACCGAACCTAACCGAACCCAACCGAACCCAACCGAACCCAACCGAACCTAACCGAACCTAACCGAACCTAACCGAACCTAACCGAACCTAACCGAACCTAACCGAACCTAACCGAACCTAACCGAACCTAACCGAACCTAACCGAACCTAACCGAACCTAACCGAACCTAACCCAACCTAACCGAACCTAACCGAACCTAACCGAACCTAACCGAACCTAACCGAACCTAACCGAACCTAACCGAACCTAACCGAACCTAACCGAACCTAACCGAACCTAACCGAACCTAACCGAACCTAACCGAACCTAACCGAACCTAACCGAACCTAACCGAACCTAACCGAACCTAACCGAACCTAACCGAACCTAACCGAACCTAACCGAACCTAACCGAACCTAACCGAACCTAACCGAACCTAACCGAACCTAACCGAACCTAACCGAACCTAACCGAACCTAACCGAACCTAACCGAACCTAACCGAACCTAACCGAACCTAACAGAATCTAACCGAACCTAACCGAACCTAACCGAACCTAACCGAACCTAACCGAACCTAACCGAACCTAACCGAACCTAACCGAACCTAACCGAACCTAACCGAACCTAACCGAACCTAACCGAACCTAACCGAACCTAACCGAACCTAATTGAACCTAACCGAACCTAACCGAACCTAACCGAACCTAACCGAACCTAACCGAACCTAACCGAACCTAACCGAACCTAACCGAACCTAACCGAACCTAACCGAACCTAACCGAACCTAACCGAACCTAACCGAACCTAACCGAACCTAACCGAACCTAACCGAACCTAACCGAACCTAACCGAACCTAACCGAACCTAACCGAACCTAACCGAACCTAACCGAACCTAACCGAACCTAACCGAACCTAACCGAACTTAACCGAACTTAACCGAACCTAACCGAACCTAACCGAACCTAACCGAACCTAACCGAACCTAACCGAACCTAACCGAACCTAACCGAACCTAACCGAACCTAACCGAACCTAACCGAACCTAACCGAACCTAACCGAACCTAACCGAACCTAACAGAACCTAACCGAACCTAACCGAACCTAACCGAACCTAACCGAACCTAACCGAACCTAACCGAACCTAACCGAACCTAACCGAACCTAACCGAACCTAACCGAACCTAACCGAACCTAACCGAACCTAACCGAACCTAACCGAACCTAACCGAACCTAACCGAACCTAACCGAACCTAACCGAACCTAACCGAACCTAACCGAACCTAACCGAACCTAACCGAACCTAACCGAACCTAACCGAACCTAACCGAACCTAACCGAACCTATCCGAACCTAACCGAACCTAACCGAACCTAACCGAACCTAACCGAACCTAACCGAACCTAACCGAACCTAACCGAACCTAACCGAACCTAACCGAACCTAACCGAAAATAACCGAACCTAACCGAACCTAACCGAACCTAACCGAACCTAACCGAACCTAACCGAACCTAACCGAACCTAACCGAACCTAACCGAACCTAACCGAACCTAACCGAACCTAACCGAACCTAACCGAACCTAACCGAACCTAACCGAACCTAACCGAACCTAACCGAACCTAACCGAACCTAACCGAACCTAACCGAACCTAACCGAACCTAACCGAACCTAACCGAACCTAACCGAACCTAACTGTTTTACTGTTTTATTAACGGGTTGCCCCACTTGAAAAGTAAAATTTACAATATATTCTACTTAAATCTTATTTACATTCCAGTAATTTATATCTATTAAATATTAGTATTACATTACATTAATGATCAGGTTATAATAATAGTTTTTGTTTTATTTTTATCATTATTATTATTATTAAGGTACTTTAAGTAAATCACATTTTTAATGATGTTAAATCAGGTACTTATATGATTAGATCTTTTATCAATGATTTCTTGTTATTTTTTTAATTGTGTATAATGAGGTATTGAAGAAGTCTACTTCTAATTTATTCGCATTTTGCATCATTCTATTGATTGGATTATTTTGCCCATAGAGAGTTCGATGTTGTTCTGTTTCAAAGAAATGAGAATCTCTTAGTAGGCGAGGAGGTACATAGAATCTAAGTGATGAGAGCAGACTTGCACAGTCCACTTTACCATTAATAAGTTTGAAAACAAAAATTTGATCAGCTGCAGTTCTTCTATGAGCCAAAGTATCTAGCTTTAGAAGTGCCCTAAATTCAGTGTAATCTATATTATCAAAAGGAATTTTGAGTTTAAAAGCTATGTATCTAAGAAATTTGTTTTGGACTTTTTCAAGTTTTGATATGTAAGTAGAGTGATAGTGAGACCAAACAGATGAGTTGCTTTCAAGTATGGAGCGCACTAGAGTGCAATATAATGTTTTTAATGAATCAATGTTTGTGAAATCTTTTGTATGACGTTTTATAAAGCCAAGCATTTTTAAGGCTCTATTAGTGATATTTGTAATGTGATAAGTAAAGGATAAATCATTTGCAAAAAACACTCCTAGGTCTCTCATGATATTAACTTGTTCTATCTCAGTATTTTGTAGGTAATATTTATTTGGTTTAGGGTTGGAACTTTTAGAAAAGTGTACATATTTACATTTACTAGCATTAAGGACCATTCCATTTTGTGCACACCACATTTCAAATCTTGCTAGGTCTGATTGCAAAAGTTGCTGTGTTTCGTCATTCTGTACTATGATATATGCTTTTAAATCGTCAGCGTAACTTTCAACATCAGCTGATTCAAAACAGTCCGCTGCATCTTTAATAAATATGTTAAACAGTGTTGGTGCTAAATGTGCTCCCTGGGGAACTCCTGAGCTAGCAAGGAATGGTTCTGAGAAATAGCAGTTGTTGAGTTTTAGGATTAGTTTGTGATCAGTTAGGTAGGATTTGTGCCAGTTAAGAAATGTGCCATCTAGACCAAAAGATCTGAGTTTCTGAAGGAGAATTTGGTGATTTACTTTGTCGAAAGCCTTGGAGAAGTCTGTGTAGATTGCATCCACAGCAAAACCATTCTCCAAGGCTCTCGACAGAGTGTTCTCGTATGTCAGTAAGTTGGTTGTTGTAGATCTTCCTCGAAGGAAGCCATGTTGACTGTTAGCAAAGCTGTTTTGCAAGGTAGAATTCAAAAAATCAGTGACAAGAGATTCTAGTATTTTTGGTATTTGAGAGATAATAGCTATTGGTCTGTATTGAGTGATGTCTACTTTTTTCCCGCTGTTTTTGAACACGGGGATTATAAAGGATGATTTCCATTGATCAGGGAAAACCCCTAGGGAGAGTGACTGATTGTAGAGTAAGAGTAAGATTGTACTAAAAGAATGAGCACAGTTTTTGAGGAGTAAAGGTGGTACTTTATCTGGTCCGGGACTTTTATTTGTTTTAAGATGTAGTAGTTTGTCTATGATTTGAGGAGCTGTAACCAAAAATTTAGTTATGTGTTGTGAGGGAGAACTATGATGATTTAAGGTAGATTGATTGTTTTGTGATTGGTCGTAGACTGAGGAGAATTGGCGTGCAAAGAGGTTTGCAATTTCCTGTCCTGTGTTAGCAGTCTGATCTCCTAATTTCATTACAGAGGGAATATCCCTGTTTTTTGTTTTATCCTGAATGTATCGCCAGAAGCTCCGAGGATCAGTGTTGATCTTATCTTCCGTTTCTTGAATGTAGGAATGGTAGCTGTCTGTTGATTGCTGCTTACATAGAGTTCTAAGCTTTTTGAATGCATTGTAATCCTCGGGGTTTCCGGAGACTTTATATTTTTTGTGCAATTCTTTTTTTTTGAGAATGTTAAGTTTTAGTTGATTGTCAAACCATGGAGGAAAAGAAAATTTACTTCTGAATTTAATTTTAGGAACAAGTTCTTCGAGAATAGCGTTTAAAATATTGTAGAAATTAGTTACGTTTTGATTAATATCAGGTGAGTCTAGGGTTAATTGCCAATCTACAGTAGAAAGCTTAAAACTAATGTCCTTAAAGCTACAGTTCTTAAAGTCATATATCATGTGTTCATAGTCTAGTACGTCGCTTATATCACAGTTTTGTTTTACCATTAATGCAGGATGATGCTTATCACATTTGACAAGTTCTGAATCGGTGCATTCTATTTCAACATCTGTCGCATTGCTGAAGACAAGGTCCAGTTTTACTCCATTACTATTTGTTATGCTGTTATGTTGGTAGAAATTCAAGTATGCCATGGTTTCAGCAAGCGGTTCTACTGTGTAGGAATTATCGTCAGTGAATACACCAAAAGCGTCGTTTTCCCAGTGAGTGTGTGGTAAGTTGTAATCGCCTGCTATCAGTATCACAATATCTTCATACTGTTGTGAGATCTCTTCAATGGTATTGCAATGTCTCTCGTAACAATCTCTATTTGAGTTAGGTGGAGTATAGAAGCTGCAGTAGACTTTTTTACTTTCTCCAAAGTCCACTAAGACCCAGACTTCCTCAGACAGTTCGTGGGCCACATCAAGCTTGATCGATCGATAGCTTTTGTGGACAGCAACTAGAACTCCACCATTTCTTGACTTTCCTGTTTGTTCGGTACTTCTGTCGCATCTATATATATGGTAGTTATAGAGGCCCAGTTCAGAGTCTTCGAAGTCCTCATTTAGGGAGGTCTCTGTGAGGAGAATTACCGTGTATTCATCATTACATGCGACATTGTTGCTGAGAGTTAAAAGTTTGGTTCGAAGTCCATTTACGTTTTGGTAATAGATTAGTATATAATTTTGTTTTGGTTTCTTGCTAGTTTTATGTGTTAGGTTGATACCAAACCTAACCAAACCTAACCAAACCTAACGAACCTAACCGAACCTAACCGAACCTAACCGAACCTAACCGAACCTAACCGAACCTAACCGAACCTAACCGAACCTAACCGAACCTAACCGAACCTAACCGAACCTAACCGAACCTAACCGAACCTAACCAAACCTAACCGAACCTAACCGAACCTAACCGAACCTAACCGAACCTAACCGAACCTAACCGAACCTAACCGAACCTAACCGAACCTAACCGAACCTAACCGAACCTAACCGAACCTAACCGAACCTAACCGAACCTAACCGAACCTAACCGAACCTAACCGAACCTAACCGAACCTAACCGAACCTAACCGAACCTAACCGAACCTAACCGAACCTAACCGAACCTAACCGAACCTAACCGAACCTAACCGAACCTAACCGAACCTAACCGAACCTAACCAAACCTAACCAAACCTAACCAAACCTAACCAAACCTAACCAAACCTAACCAAACCTAACCAACCTAACCAAACCTAACCAAACCTAACCAAACCTAACCAAACCTAACCAAACCTAACCAAACCTAACCAAACCTAACCAAACCTAACCAAACCTAACCAAACCTAAAACCAAACCTAACCAAACCTAACCAAACCTAACCAACCTAACCAAACCTAACCAAACCTAACCAAACCTAACCAAACCTAACCAAACCTAAAACCAAACCTAACCAAACCTAACCAAACCTAACCAAACCTAACCAAACCTAACCAAACCTAACCAAACCTAACCAAACCTAACCAAACCTAACCAAACCTAACCAAACCTAACCAAACCTAACCAAACCTAACCAAACCTAACCAAACCTAACCAAACCTAACCAAACCTAACCAAACCTAACCAAACCTAACCAAACCTAACCAAACCTAACCAAACCTAACCAAACCTAACCAAACCTAACCAAACCTAACCAAACCTAACCAAACCTAACCAAACCTAACCAAACCTAACCAAACCTAACCAAACCTAACCAAACCTAACCAAACCTAACCAAACCTAACCAAACCTAACCAAACCTAACCAAACCTAACCAAACCTAACCAAACCTAACCAAACCTAACCAAACCTAACCAAACCTAACCAAACCTAACCAAACCTAACCAAACCTAACCAAACCTAACCAAACCTAACCAAACCTAACCAAACCTAACCAAACCTAACCAAACCTAACCAAACCTAACCAAACCTAACCAAACCTAACCAAACCTAACCA
The DNA here is from genome assembly GCA_963576565.1 of Aspidapion aeneum. Classification (NCBI taxonomy): domain Eukaryota; kingdom Metazoa; phylum Arthropoda; class Insecta; order Coleoptera; family Brentidae; genus Aspidapion; species Aspidapion aeneum. Next base: position 107,933 of record CAUYVT010000003.1, read on the forward strand.
AACCTAACCAAACCTAACCAAACCTAACCAAACCTAACCAAACCTAACCAAACCTAACCAAACCTAACCAAACCTAACCAAACCTAACCAAACCTAACCAAACCTAACCAAACCTAACCAAACCTAACCAAACCTAACCAAACCTAACCAAACCTAACCAAACCTAACCAAACCTAACCAAACCTAACCAAACCTAACCAAACCTAACCAAACCTAACCAAACCTAACCAAACCTAACCAAACCTAACCAAACCTAACCAAACCTAACCAAACCTAACCAAACCTAACCAAACCTAACCAAACCTAACCAAACCTAACCAAACCTAACCAAACCTAACCAAACCTAACCAAACCTAACCAAACCTAACCAAACCTAACCAAACCTAACCAAACCTAACCAAACCTAACCAAACCTAACCAAACCTAACCAAACCTAACCAAACCTAACCAAACCTAACCAAACCTAACCAAACCTAACCAAACCTAACCAAACCTAACCAAACCTAACCAAACCTAACCAAACCTAACCAAACCTAACCAAACCTAACCAAACCTAACCAAACCTAACCAAACCTAACCAAACCTAACCAAACCTAACCAAACCTAACCAAACCTAACCAAACCTAACCAAACCTAACCAAACCTAACCAAACCTAACCAAACCTAACCAAACCTAACCAAACCTAACCAAACCTAACCAAACCTAACCAAACCTAACCAAACCTAACCAAACCTAACCAAACCTAACCAAACCTAACCAAACCTAACCAAACCTAACCAAACCTAACCAAACCTAACCAAACCTAACCAAACCTAACCAAACCTAACCAAACCTAACCAAACCTAACCAAACCTAACCAAACCTAACCAAACCTAACCAAACCTAACCAAACCTAACCAAACCTAACCAAACCTAACCAAACCTAACCAAACCTAACCAAACCTAACCAAACCTAACCAAACCTAACCAACCTAACCAAACCTAACCAAACCTAACCAAACCTAACCAAACCTAACCAAACCTAACCAAACCTAACCAAACCTAACCAAACCTAACCAAACCTAACCAAACCTAACCAACCTAACCAAACCTAACCAAACCTAACCAAACCTAACCAAACCTAACCAAACCAACCTAACCAAACCTAACCAAACCTAACCAAACCAAACCTAACCAAACCTAACCAAACCTAACCAAACCTAACCAAACCTAACCAAACCTAACCAAACCTAACCAAACCTAACCAAACCTAACCAAACCTAACCAAACCTAACCAAACCTAACCAAACCTAACCAAACCTAACCAAACCTAACCAAACCTAACCAAACCTAACCAAACCTAACCAAACCTAACCAAACCTAACCAAACCTAACCAAACCTAACCAAACCTAACCAAACCTAACCAAACCTAACCAAACCTAACCAAACCTAACCAAACCTAACCAAACCTAACCAAACCTAACCAAACCTAACCAAACCTAACCAAACCTAACCAAACCTAACCAAACCTAACCAAACCTAACCAAACCTAACCAAACCTAACCAAACCTAACCAAACCTAACCAAACCTAACCAAACCTAACCAAACCTAACCAAACCTAACCAAACTAACCAAACCTAACCAAACCTAACCAAACCTAACCAAACCTAACCAAACCTAACCAAACCTAACCAACCTAACCAAACCTAACCAAACCTAACCAAACCTAACCAAACCTAACCAAACCTAACCAAACCTAACCAAACCTAACCAAACCTAACCAAACCTAACCAAACCTAACCAAACCTAACCAAACCTAACCAAACCTAACCAAACCTAACCAAACCTAACCAAACCTAACCAAACCTAACCAAACCTAACCAAACCTAACCAAACCTAACCAAACCTAACCAAACCTAACCAAACCTAACCAAACCTAACCAAACCTAACCAAACCTAACCAAACCTAACCAAACCTAACCAAACCTAACCAAACCTAACCAAACCTAACCAAACCTAACCAAACCTAACCAAACCTAACCAAACCTAACCAAACCTAACCAAACCTAACCAAACCTAACCAAACCTAACCAAACCTAACCAAACCTAACCAAACCTAACCAAACCTAACCAAACCTAACCAAACCTAACCAAACCTAACCAAACCTAACCAAACCTAACCAAACCTAACCAAACCTAACCAAACCTAACCAAACCTAACCAAACCTAACCAAACCTAACCAAACCTAACCAAACCTAACCAAACCTAACCAAACCTAACCAAACCTAACCAAACCTAACCAAACCTAACCAAACCTAACCAAACCTAACCAAACCTAACCAAACCTAACCAAACCTAACCAAACCTAACCAAACCTAACCAAACCTAACCAAACCTAACAAACCTAACCAAACCTAACCAAACCTAACCAAACCTAACCAAACCTAACCAAACCTAACCAAACCTAACCAAACCTAACCAAACCTAACCAAACCTAACCAAACCTAACCAAACCTAACCAAACCTAACCAAACCTAACCAAACCTAACCAAACCTAACCAAACCTAACCAAACCTAACCAAACCTAACCAAACCTAACCAAACCTAACCAAACCTAACCAAACCTAACCAAACCTAACCAAACCTAACCAAACCTAACCAAACCTAACCAAACCTAACCAAACCTAACCAAACCTAACCAAACCTAACCAAACCTAACCAAACCTAACCAAACCTAACCAAACCTAACCAAACCTAACCGAACCTAACCAAACCTAACCGAACCTAACCAAACCTAACCGAACCTAACCGAACCTAACCGAACCTAACCGAACCTAACCGAACCTAACCGAACCTAACCGAACCTAACCAAACCTAACCAAACCTAACCAAACCTAACCAAACCTAACCAAACCTAACCAAACCTAACCAAACCTAACCAAACCTAACCAAACCTAACCAAACCTAACCAAACCTAACCAAACCTAACCAAACCTAACCAAACCTAACCAAACCTAACCAAACCTAACCAAACCTAACCAAACCTAACCAAACCTAACCAAACCTAACCAAACCTAACCAAACC
>CAUYVT010000004.1:0-191562 GCA_963576565.1 Aspidapion aeneum
TAACCCAACCTAACCCAACCTAACCCAACCTAACCCAACCTAACCCAACCTAACCCAACCTAACCCAACCTAACCCAACCTAACCCAACCTAACCCAACCTAACCCAACCTAACCCAACCTAACCCAACCTAACCCAACCTAACCCAACCTAACCCAACCTAACCCAACCTAACCCAACCTAACCCAACCTAACCCAACCTAACCCAACCTAACCCAACCTAACCCAACCTAACCCAACCTAACCCAACCTAACCCAACCTAACCCAACCTAACCCAACCTAACCCAACCTAACCCAACCTAACCCAACCTAACCCAACCTAACCCAACCTAACCCAACCTAACCCAACCTAACCCAACCTAACCCAACCTAACCCAACCTAACCCAACCTAACCCAACCTAACCCAACCTAACCCAACCTAACCCAACCTAACCCAACCTAACCCAACCTAACCCAACCTAACCCAACCTAACCCAACCTAACCCAACCTAACCCAACCTAACCCAACCTAACCCAACCTAACCCAACCTAACCCAACCTAACCCAACCTAACCCAACCTAACCCAACCTAACCCAACCTAACCCAACCTAACCCAACCTAACCCAACCTAACCCAACCTAACCCAACCTAACCCAACCTAACCCAACCTAACCCAACCTAACCCAACCTAACCCAACCTAACCCAACCTAACCCAACCTAACCCAACCTAACCCAACCTAACCCAACCTAACCCAACCTAACCCAACCTAACCCAACCTAACCCAACCTAACCCAACCTAACCAACCTAAACCAACCTAACCCAACCTAACCCAACCTAACCCAACCTAACCCAACCTAACCCAACCTAACCCAACCTAACCCAACCTAACCCAACCTAACCCAACCTAACCCAACCTAACCCAACCTAACCCAACCTAACCCAACCTAACCCAACCTAACCCAACCTAACCCAACCTAACCCAACCTAACCCAACCTAACCCAACCTAACCCAACCTAACCCAACCTAACCCAACCTAACCCAACCTAACCCAACCTAACCCAACCTAACCCAACCTAACCCAACCTAACCCAACCTAACCCAACCTAACCCAACCTAACCCAACCTAACCCAACCTAACCCAACCTAACCCAACCTAACCCAACCTAACCCAACCTAACCCAACCTAACCCAACCTAACCCAACCTAACCCAACCTAACCCAACCTAACCCAACCTAACCCAACCTAACCCAACCTAACCCAACCTAACCCAACCTAACCCAACCTAACCCAACCTAACCCAACCTAACCCAACCTAACCCAACCTAACCCAACCTAACCCAACCTAACCCAACCTAACCCAACCTAACCCAACCTAACCCAACCTAACCCAACCTAACCCAACCTAACCCAACCTAACCCAACCTAACCCAACCTAACCCAACCTAACCCAACCTAACCCAACCTAACCCAACCTAACCCAACCTAACCCAACCTAACCCAACCTAACCCAACCTAACCCAACCTAACCCAACCTAACCCAACCTAACCCAACCTAACCCAACCTAACCCAACCTAACCCAACCTAACCCAACCTAACCCAACCTAACCCAACCTAACCCAACCTAACCCAACCTAACCCAACCTAACCCAACCTAACCCAACCTAACCCAACCTACCCCAACCTACCCCAACCTACCCCAACCTACCCCAACCTAACCCAACCTTACCCAACCTAACCCAACCTAACCCAACCTAACTTAACCTAACCCAACCTAACCCAACCTAACCCAACCTAAATCAACCTAACCCAACCTAACCCAACCTAACCCAACCTAACCCAACCTAACCCAACCTAACCCAACCTAACCCAACCTAACCCAACCTAACCCAACCTAACCCAACCTAACCCAACCTAACCCAACCTAACCCAACCTAACCCAACCTAACCCAACCTAACCCAACCTAACCCAACCTAACCCAACCTAACCCAACCTAACCCAACCTAACCCAACCTAACCCAACCTAACCCAACCTAACCCAACCTAACCCACCCTAACCCACCTTAACCCAACCTAACCCAACCTAACCCAACCTAACCCAACCTAACTCAACCTAACCCAACCTAACCCAACCTAACCCAACCTAACCCAACCTAACCCAACCTAACCCACCCTAACCCACCCTAACCCAACCTAACCCAACCTAACCCAACCTAACCCAACCTAACCCAACCTAACCCAACCTAACCCAACCTAACCCAAGCTAACCCAAGCTAACCCAACCTAACCCAACCTAACCCAACCTAACCCAACCTCACCCAACCTAACCCAACCTAACCCAACCTGACCCAACCTGACCCAACCTGACCCAACCTGACCCAACCTGACCCAACCTGACCCAACCTAACCCAACCTAACCCAACCTAACACAACCTAACCCAACCTAACCCAACCTAACCCAACCTAACCCAACCTAACCCAACCTAACCCAACCTAACCCAACCTAACCCAACCTAACCCAACCTAACCCAACCTAACCCAACCTAACCCAACCTAACCCAACCTAACCCAACCTAACCCAACCTAACCCAACCTAACCCAACCTAACCCAACCTAACCCAACCTAACCCAACCTAACCCAACCTAACCCAACCTAACCCAACCTAACCCAACCTAACCCAACCTAACCCAACCTAACCCAACCTAACCCAACCTAACCCAACCTAACCCAACCTAACCCAACCTAACCCAACCTAACCCAACCTAACCCAACCTAACCCAACCTAACCCAACCTAACCCAACCTAACCCAACCTAACCCAACCTAACCCAACCTAACCCAACCTAACCCAACCTAACCCAACCTAACCCAACCTAACCCAACCTAACCCAACCTAACCCAACCTAACCCAACCTAACCCAACCTAACCCAACCTAACCCAACCTAACCCAACCTAACCCAACCTAACCCAACCTAACCCAACCTAACCCAACCTAACCCAACCTAACCCAACCTAACCCAACCTAACCCAACCTAACCCAACCTAACCCAACCTAACCCAACCTAACCCAACCTAACCCAACCTAACCCAACCTAACCCAACCTAACCCAACCTAACCCAACCTAACCCAACCTAACCCAACCTAACCCAACCTAACCCAACCTAACCAACCTAACCCAACCTAACCCAACCTAACCCAACCTAACCCAACCTAACCCAACCTAACCCAACAACCAACCTAACCCAACCTAACCCAACCTAACCCAACCTAACCCAACCTAACCCAACCTAACCCAACCTAACCCAACCTAACCCAACCTAACCCAACCTAACCCAACCTAACCCAACCTAACCCAACCTAACCAAACCAAACCTAACCTACCTAGTTGTTAATAAATATAGTAAAAGTTGTTAGGTTTATGTCCAGGGGGTAACCATTGTCCATAATCGTCGGAAATCGAGTTAGGATTAGTGTATGCGACCATAAACATTGAGTGGCGCGTGAGTGTTTGGTCTTCAAATTTTTTAGGGAAATTTTTCAAAATCTTTTTTTCCGCACTCTGGGCACCCTAATAAACCGTAATCTGTTATTTTCTATTCTTCTTTTATTTTATGTAGGACAAAATTATTAATTAAACTAAGTGACCTTATTAAGTAAGACAGCATGGTCAAATGACATTAGAAGGACATACACATATGATACCGGCCTGTAGACCGGTGGTCATATAATAATAAATATATACTTTCGCGATGAAAGACCAAAATTTTACTTAAAATTCCTGTAAAGTTCGCAAAAAACATTAAATTTATCGAAATTTATAAAAACATAGATCAGTGTGTGTAACAATTCATCAAGATGTATGAAACTCGACCGTGACATGTCAAAAGTTTGGTTCGAAAAAATAAAAACAACTGGATAAAAATCGGTATGTAAGCATTTAAAAAAAATCATTTTTAAGAAAATCAAATACTTTTTGTTAATTTTCATCCAATGCAAAAAAAGTGCGGGGAAGTGACACTTTCTGAATCAAAATGTGTGAGGGTAAAATCGCACGGTCGCAGAAAAAACTATCTATCGTGACGCTACTGAACTTTCTCGTGTTTTAGCAAAAATTATCCGTCAAGACGACTTACCCATGAAATATTGTTTTTTTATGGATTTTTTTTCTTCTTTTGCACAAAAAACAATTTCGGACCATGTTTAAACTCAAATAGTTACTTCTAAACATGTTTTTAAACGTTTTAAGATTTCTTTTTGTAATATTCTCGCACAAAATTCAAAAAAATTCATTTCCGTACTTAGACAACATTGTCTATCAGTTTTCCCTGTATAAACCGACTAGCAGGTAGAATCACTCAAAATACGGCAGGTGGATTAAAGGTAGCCAGCTGCTTTTCTGTCGCACTTATGCCGTCAGTGTGAAAGAGATAAAACTACCCATATAATATCTAGGGTATTATTAGCATGCAAAATCACCCTATCTTTGTCCGTTTCACATGTTCAATAATGTCTATCTCTGTTTTTATTGTAAAAGAAATACCCGCCCATAGGAACCAAATTGGATAGGGTCAATAAAAAATGCCTTGTCTTTCCGTCTCTAACGCCCTTTCAGGGCGTTATACAACTTAATGCTTGAGACCGATGCGTGAAGCCCACAACCTAAAAATTAATAATAGTTTTTTTATATTTAAGGATATTTCTCGATATACCTGGATTCAGCCAACAAGAAATCTTAAATCTTAAAACTGATTATGCTATAGGTGGACAACACTCGGAATTAAAGTGGTATGATGTGCGAGCACTTCGTGGTGTTACCTGTGGATCTGACCACCATCTGTACACATATACAACTTTAGAAGTCTAGAAATCGAAAGTATGCAAAGATTGTATCAGAAACGATTAGATAAAAAATAAACACAGAACTCATTTGAAGATGAGCGGGAAGTTAGCGAAGCACCCATTGCAAATCGAATCGCGACTAGGTGGATAATTTGCCGTTAATAGCACCTTAGAGTAATAATTATATGTTATTACTCTGAGCGAAGCACCATTGTCAAAAATGGCTTTAGACATGACCTATCTAAACCGAATATGGTGGATAATTTGCCGCTAATTAGTCGTTAATTAATTGTGAAAAAATTAATTTTGTCGCTCTTATTTTTGACCGTTTTTTTGGATGCTTCGTTAACTTCATATGTTGGCACCCATCGCAAATTGAATCGCGACTAGGTGGATAATTTGCCGTTAATTAGTCGTGAATTAGATGTGGAAAAATTAATTTTGTCGCTCTTATTTTGACCGTTTTTTTGGGTGCTTCGCTAACTTCATACGAAGTTTACCCTCGTAAAAATGGCTTAAGACATGACGTATCGAAATCGAATATGGTGGATGATTTGCAGCTAATTAGTCGTGAATTAGTTGTGGAAAAATTAATTTTGTCGCTCTTATTTTTGACCGTTTTTTTGGGTGCTTTGCTAACTTCATGTGCTTCGCTAACTTCATATGAATTTTGCTAAGCACCCAAAAGAACGGTCAAAAATAAGAGCGACAAAATTAATTTTGCCACAACTAATTAACGACTAATTAGTGGCAAATTATCCACCATATTCGATTTCGATATACTGTGGGTTATGTCTAAAGCCATTTTTGACGAGGGTGCCTCACTAACTTCATATGAATTTAGCTTTTGCCACAACTAATTATCGACTAATTAGCGGCAAATTATCCACCATATTCGATTTCGATAGGACATGTCTAAAGCCATTTTTACGAGGATGCTTCGCTAACTTCATATGAAGTTAGCGACGCACCCAAAAAAACGGTCAAAAATAATAGCGCTAAATTAATTTTTCCACAACTAATTCACGAATAATTAACGGCAAATTATCCACCTAGTCGCGATTCGATTTGCGATGAGTGCCAAAATATGAAGTTAGTGAAGCACTCAAAAAAACGGTCAAAAATAAGAGCGACAAAATTAATTTTTCCACAACTAATTAACGACTAATTAGCGGCAAATTATCCACCATATTCGGTTTTGATAGGTCATGTCTAAAGCCATTTTTGACAAGGGTGCTTCGCTAACTTCATATGAAGTTAGCGAAGCACCCAAAAAAACGGTCAAAAATAAGAGCGACAAAATTAATTTTTCCATAACTAATTCACGTCTAATTAACGGCAAATTATCCACCTAGTCGCGATTCGATTTGCGATGGGTGCTCCGCTAACTTCATGCTCATCATTTGAAGAGATATATATACAAACAATAAGAAGCTTACAGGTAGCAAGCAAAGAGGCTGTTGGATACCCAGATAATAGAAATAACAATAAGATTAGGTGGACGAAGGAAATACAAGAAATGGTCAAGGATAAAAAAGCACACATATATAGAAAGGGTCAAAATTTAAAATCAAAATTGGAAATCGACTACTTTCAAAAGAATTCCTAGTAACGAAAAGCTTAAGACAGGGATGTATCTCTCCAACTTTTTTAAAAATATATATCGCAGTAGCTCTAAAAAACTGAAAACGTAAAGCACACGGCATGGGAAAAGAACTTAGCGACCGATTTACCATATACACACTACAGTTTGCTGACGACCAAGTAATTGTAGCTAATGAGACATGGAGTATATAATGAGAAATTTAACAGAATAATACCAAAAGTGGTGGTTAACAGTGAACGTGGACAAGACACAGTACTTATGAATTGGAAACGAATCAAGCGAGTTAGAACTAGACAATGGAGAAACAATATATTCATGCAATGAGTCTGTATACTTGGGTGTCATATTTGATAAGACAGTCTTAACAGTATTTTATGGAGCAGAGAGATGAAAAAGTGCGTAAAATTTAACATATATGAAACAATGGTGAAAAGCGCGCTGTTGTATGAAATAGAGACTTGTCCCGTAACAGAAAAATACAAAACAAAAACGGAAAGTGTCAAAATTGATGCCATAAGAAGATCAACGAGAATATCTAAAAAGAAAGAAAGAATCGAGGGAAGTAGAATGGCAACCAATAGGGCGCAGAAAAGGAGGGCGTCCTAAGCTAGAATGGCAACAGTCAATCCAAAGATCAATGATTCAAAAAAACCTGCTAGAAGATTATTGCCAAGATCGAAGGAGGTGGAGACTAGGCTTCGGACAACGTAGAAATACTCTGCCAATATATGGGCACCTAAGCTCACACTAGTGTACGTGTGAGCTAATATAACTAAAAACCAATTACAGTGAAACCTCTCCTTGCGGACACCTCTATTAAGCGGACACTCCCTTTAGGCGGACAAATTTGTTGGAACCAAGCCTTTGCCTATATCTTTACATGTAAAATTCCCTCCTATAACCGGACACTCTAATAACCGGACGCAGACATTTTTTTGGTTAAACAATCCTGAAACATCCCTTAACCGGACGCGAAACTCTGACAACGGGACGGAGCGCTGAACGACATGGCCAAAAATATTATGTAGTATGTTGGGAATTAGCTCTTTCCGTTTTAATGCGGAGACTTAATACTTCTGTCGTATTTACAACAATATTTTTCGGCGGGACCGCTGTGTTTAGTGGTCAGTTGGGTAATAGTAGATCTCCTTAAAATGGCGCCTAGTAAAAAAACTTCTTAGTTTATGTGGAAAAATGGAAGTTGTTAACGTTTCGAAGAAGGAACATCTATCAGCACGAAAGATCGCCGAAAAATTTAATATCGGAAAATCTCAAGCAGCGAAAATTGTTAATAAATATATATCCAAATTTCGCAGTTCCCTCTCTTAAGCGGACACCTCCAATAAGCGGACAAAATCGACGGAACCGTGAGTGTCCGCTTATGGGAAGTTTTACTGTACCCCGTTTAATACCACACAAGCCATGTTTTGACTCTAATTTTTAAAATCTATCCCCACCCTTAAAAAAAAAACTAAAATTTATTTTGTTTAACTCTAGACTCAATTACTTTTCGTTTAATATCACACACGCCACATTTTCACTTACAGTGCAATTTTTGAAATCTACCCCCACCCCTTTATTATAAATAAACAAAAATTTATTTTGTTTTACTCTAGGCTCAATTATCTTTCGTTTGATATCCCACAGGCCATATTTTCACATAAACTCTAATTTTTGAAATCTACTATGAACCCTTTTATTTGGCTTGCGTTCGATGGATTTTGTTCATTTTTAAATGGGACCATTAAAACCCAGCCTAGGTACCAAATTTTATCCAAATCGGGTAAGCTGTTTTTGAGTTATACGCGTTGGTCGTTAAAGACAGACAGACAGACAGACAGACTAAAAAGTTTCAAAATCATCTGAAACGCAAAGATATATAAAAAATTTTGAAATCGGAGCAACTTGATTACCATAGCTCACACTACTAGAGTATAGTAGTAGTGTGAGCTAAAATAATCTAAACTGACATGGTAGTACATAGTAGTATTGTGCAATTCTTTTGTCTTAATTGTATTGCTGAGAAATATTTCTTAGAAACTTTATTGATTGATTGATTCTCCTTGATCTCCCTCCTAGGTACGGCCTTGGTTAGAGTCTAGTATACCTACAAAGAAACAAAAAAACACAAAATGGAAAGAAATTAAGCTTGCGTGATCCAAGTCAGTGTGGATTTTTCTTGGAAAATAATTCCACACTCAAGGTGAAAGCGGGGTATAATTAACCAATCCTTAAAATTTTCTTAGAATCAATATTTGGGTTGTTACTGGCAAAATCTGAGTAATATTAGATTTTTTCTTAGCACTTTGGTATTCTAAATAAGAGAATTTTCGGTTCCAAATAAAATGACAAATTTAAAAAAAATTAGATCCAAAAACACTAAATTGACACTAAACAACATAAGTAAACCAATTATAAAGGAGAGGCTTAGCTGCGTAAGCTACAAACTAAGTTTAAGTACCTTGAATCCAAATAATAGGGACTTATTGGAATAAAACCTGTCTTCTGTTAGAGTCGGCTTTATTCTGACAGATTTACAAAGAAAACTGATAGCTGACCTCTCAAAATTGACATACCAAAGTCAAATTTTAAAAATAAAGTCGCTAACTTTCATTTAATAAAAACAGACACTAATAAATCCGGTTCTTAAATACACAAAGGCCAAATTTTGAAAGAAAGCGGCTGCTTTTTATAAGCGAATCTGTAACAATACGGTGGATTTTATGTTTATAATAAGGTCAGATTTTATTCCAATAAGTCCCTAATGTATAAAAATTTATAAGATTTTTTGTAATATGTTCATTGATCACACCTGTCAAGATTTGAACAAAATTTTTGCATAAATATATAGTTTGGAAATGACAAAAAGTTATTTACCTAAAGTGATACTTTACCGCACGCCACGACAGTTGATCAAACGACGCTCAGCGGAGTTCGGTTAAGACGTCGAGGGCGGTAAAGGCACTTTACGCAAGAATTAGGTTTAATATTTTTCATATGCGCATATAAAACTTCAAAAAGGCATTTTAAAACTATAAAGATATGTATCATGTAGGTAAACACTAAAATTTAAGGTAAACTATATCATTGTCAAATATCAAATTGCAAATAATGCAAGGACCCAAAAACATACACAACAAGTGAAATTAAAGAAAGAAGAATTATAAAAAAGTTTTTCTCCTTGGCCGGGACTGGAACCCTGGATCTCTTGCTCTGTACGCAAACGCTCTCTTATTAAGCTACCAAGGAACATACATAAATGTTCGGAAAACTTTCACCTTTAATACAAGAACGAGAAATTATCAGGGTATTAACTCGACCAAGCCATTCAACTGATTTCTATAATTTTTCTTTCCCACTGTCAAAGGTATGAAAACTCAAATTAGACGTAAAGTATTAACGTCTGAAAAACATGAGATCTTTCCTGTGCTAAAATTTATGATCGCAAAGGGCGATTGCCAATATAATTTTCAAATACCAAATTGCAAATAATGCAAGGACCGAAAAACATGCACAACAAGTGAAATTAAAGAAAGAAGAATTATAAAACGCTGCAATAAGGTAATCCGAAAAACGCTACCTACATTAAAAACAGGATAGTGATTTTAGAAATAACAACGTAAAGGATTGAAAAAGTAAAAAATAATTTAAAACCAAAAAGACGTATTTCGTATTTTCGTCGCATTTTTGGATTTCTGTCACTCCTTCAATTTTCATAATTCCATGTGAAACTCAAATTGTAATTCTTCTACGGCACTTGGAGCTAAACATTTTTTATATAATGTACCATTTTTAAGTTATTTAACTAATTTATACAATCTTAGTAAGCTAGTTCGTCTATTTGTTTGTATTTTTATAAAACCTGCACGCTTTCTGTTATCACAATTACTTTTGTTGACATTTTGTTGATGTGTTTTTAAAAGATGATGAGACGTACTTTGGAAAAACAATTATAAATTTAAAAGTAATCTAATTGTTTTCTGCAATTTTGTATGCGTGACGTAAACCTTAAAATATAAGACAAATATGCATAAATACCTATAGAATTTTTTTTTATGAATATTGTTGATATAACCAAGGTTCAAACCGAGTATTCACGGATTTAAAATTATAAAAATCATTTTCCAAATTAAAAAATTATTTCTTACCTACTTAGAATCCTAGCTTGGAATGCCAATGGTCTCTTGCAACATCAGCAAGACTTGCAAGTTATCTAGACATAGAAAAAATTGACGTCTGTCTTGTGTCAGAAACGCATTTCACTAACCAGTCTCACATTAAATTTAAAGGTTATAAAGTGTATCATACAACTCACCCTAGCAATACTGCACATGGGGGAAGTGCTGTAATAATTAAAGAAAATATATCACACTATGAGGAGATGGGATATAAAACCATAGAGATTCAAGCTACATTAGTAAGTGTAAAAACCAAAACATATACATTAGTCATAAGTGCTGTCTATATACCACCAAGGCACTTACTAAAGAAAAATCAATATCTTAATTTTCTCAGAAAATTAGGAAACCGTTTTATAATTGGAGGTGACTTTAATGCAAAAAATACCTACTGGGGATCTAGACTGACGAATTCTAAAGGAAAAGAACTTTTGCAAGCTATTAGTGAATATCAATGTGAGCCGATATCAACTGGTAAGCCCACATACTATCCAACAGATCCAGGAAAAATTCCAGATCTAATTGATTTTTTTATAGTAAAAAATATATCTTTAAGTTTTGTAGATATAGAAGAAAGTTTTGATTTACACTCAGATCATTCACCTATTATTCTAACTCTTAGTCAAAACATAATAAAGAAAGAAGCAAATATCTCACTAGTTAATAAACTGACTGACTGTATTAGTTTTAAACAAAGTCTGTCAGAAAAAATAAACCTATCAGTACCATTGCAAACGCCAGAACAAATCGATAAAGAAGTTGATTATTTTGTTACAAATATTCAACAAGCAGCTTGGGAAAACAGTCCAAAACCAAAGAGAATTTTTAAGGGAAAAAACTATCCAAAGGAAATTAGAGACCTTATATTGGAAAAAAGGAAACTAAGAAGAAAGTGGCAACAAAGCCGTGATCCTCGGGACAAAACAAATCTCAACAACATGACGCAGCGCATTAGGCGAGAAATTCTAGTAATAAAAAATGAATCTATTAACCATTTTCTTAATGAACTTACAGATGATAAAAATACCGACTATTCCCTTTGGAAAGCAACCAAAGATTTTAAAAGACCAATTATCCAAATTCCACCCATACGAAAATCTAACAACCAGTGGGCAAGGAGTAACGAAGAAAAAGCAGATATTTTTGCAAGTCATTTAGAAAAAACATTTCAGCCCCACGAAGCACCAGATGAACACTTTCATTTAAATGAACCCCATCAAATCGAGGACCATATTAAGCTTACATCACCAAAAGAAATATTAACAGAAATCAAAAATATTAATTCGAAAAAAGCCCCAGGGTATGATCTTATTAACGGGGTAGTCATAAAACAACTCCCCAGAAAAGCTATCTTAAAACTATGCAACCTAATTAATGCGTCTTTTAGGCTTAGGTATGTACCTAAACTGTGGAAAGTTGCAGAAGTTATCATGATTCCAAAACCGGGAAAACCACTCCATGACGTGTCATCTTACAGGCCAATATCTTTGCTGCCAATTATATCCAAGCTCTATGAAAAATTATTGCTTAAAAGAATAAAACCCATCATAGAAAGACAAGAAATTATTCCATCTCATCAATTTGGTTTTCGAGACAAGCATTCCACGATAGATCAAGTACACAGAATTACTAATATAATAGAAAAAGCACTAGAAGAGGGAAAAGTTTGTTCTGCAGTTTTTCTAGATGTAGCACAAGCATTTGACAAAGTGTGGCATGAAGGCCTTAATTTTAAACTAAAAAGGTTTCTGCCAAAACAATATTCGGATATTTTGGAATCATACATATCTGATAGACATTTTAGAGTAAAACAGGAAGACTCATACTCAAATTTAAGAGAAATTCAAGCAGGCGTGCCCCAGGGTAGCGTACTAGGCCCTTATCTATACTTATTATTCACTTGTGATATCCCAAAGCCAGAAAATTGTCACTTAGCAACATTTGCCGATGATACTGGTTTATTGACGGTAGAAAAATCTATTGAAAAATGCATAGAAAAACTTCAGGATGCAGTCACCCAAATTCACAGTTGGACCACAAAGTGGCGAATAAAATTAAATGAAACCAAATCAATTCATGTTGATTTTACAAACAAAAATATAAATCACATACAAATAACAATTAACAACATTCCAGTACCATATTCGAATCAGGCAAAATATCTAGGTATGACACTTGATGCCAAATTGCGCTGGAAAGCACATGTTAAGAAAAAAAAAAGAACTTGAGATAAGGTATAGAAAAATGAACTGGCTAATTGGAAGGAAGTCCAATTTAACAATTCATAATAAGTTACTGCTTTATAGACAAATACTGAAACCAGTATGGACATATGGTATTCAACTATGGGGTTGTGCTAAAGAGAGTAACATTCTAGTTGTACAGAGATTTCAAAATAAAGTATTAAGAAACATTGTGAATGCACCTTGGTACGTTCGAAATAGTGACCTTCATCGAGATCTAAAAATCGAAACTGTAGCAGAGACTATAAAAAAGTACGCAAAAAGCCATGAAGATAGACTCCATCGGCATGTGAATGTGGAAGCAATTCAGCTTCTAGACAATACTATGCTAGTTCGACGACTAAAAAGAGTGAAGCCGTTTGAGCTAGTAAACTAAGTGAATTACACATAAAACAAAATAATGCTATAAACACAACACAATTGTGAATTACAGACTAAACAAAGCGGGGAGAACTGTTGAGTGAACCCTAAGTTTAAATCTGACTTTTCTAGTAAATTAAGTTAAAACAAAATTGCTAATTAGTCTTACTGACTAGATTGTAATAAAAAAAAACACAGTGTGTTTGACAAATAAAAAAAAAAAACCTACTGCATATTTCATAGAGTAGAGTTTTGGTAGGTCAGCAATGTGCATCGCATAAAGAGCTTTGTTTTTTTGATTGTTTGTAAGTGCTAGTTTTATTACTGATTAATTAATTTCAATTTTATTTCAGCGGCTATGAAGGAGACGACGAATCAGCTTCAAGCAGCTGCAGTTTTCACCAGTATCAAGCCTATCAGAACCAATTTGAACTGACTTCACCATGTATTCAACCATATTGTGAAAATAATTTCCAAAATGACCTAAACAATGGAAATTCTTATATCGACCCTAAACCATCAGTAGTCTCTGTTTCTAATTTAAACGCTGTTAAAAAACCATCTGAGGTGAGATTCTCAACATTTAAACCAAACTTGAACATAATTCTTTTCGAAAACTCACCATCAACAAAAGTTTCTACGCCTTCTTGTTCGAGTCAAATAAAACGTGAAAAGCCAACTAAAACAATTTCATTGTCTGCAGTAAAAATATCCCACCGAGAAAAACATTCTACAAATGAACTTAACAACAACATTCCAACTCTTATCCCAACGCAGTACCTAAATGATCAATTAGAACGTAAATTTGCAACAGGAAAACCTCTATGGGAGAAAAAAGTATCAAGTAAAACACCTTTGGAGCAGCCAAATCCTTCTAGAAACTTTTTAGAACCCACAACTTTAAAAGGAAAAGCATACCCTAATAATGTAAAAATTGTAGAACCCTATAGAAAACCTCGTGATCCAACTTCCGCTAATGAATTTCTAGATAGACCACCTCCTGACAAAAAATCTGATGAGATTATTGACACAGAAGTTGTATATGCGTACAAAAAATCACTTACACACACAGATCAAAATGATAATATTTTGAATACTAATGAGCCATACAAAAGAGCTTTTGTATCGTTTAAAAATAAACTTCAATACAGAGAGTCCAGCGGGAAACTTTTTGCTGATGATACAAAACCAGATAATCCATCTTTTAACAAAACAAACTATAAAAATACCAATTCTGTTGAAAGTAAGAACTCTATTAAACGATATTGCGATAATTTAAATGAACAATCAAATTTGACAAATTTTACAGAAAATTATAATCTTTACGGAAACCTTAACCCAGAATGTTTTAATTCAATCAATACATATAACTGTAAAACAAGTCAACCTATCAAACGTGCAAAATCCATCACAGCATCGTATGTAAACACTGTTAAACTAATTGATTATTCAAACAAAGCTGTTCGTCGTACAAATTCAATTAACAATGATCCTTTTGGTCGTAAACCATCTGAAAAAGCGGCATTTTACTTTGATCGCGAGAAGGCCAGTCTACCATGGGCAACCGAAGCATCACAGGAGTTCATGATTTATGCAATGAGGCAGCATGATTTTCAATATATTGATGACTTAAAAATTGCCAGGGAGATTCGTCAGCGGTAAGTAATGTTTAAGGCATTTTCTCTTTACAATCTTAGGACGGCCGTGCAAAAATTAATCCGAAATATACTCGCTTTCACTGTCGAACGTTGGTGTGCGAGCTGAAATCACATGGCTAGTTTGAGGGCAAGCTACTGCGAGGGTCATTATAAGCAAGTGCCTTACGTGGCCCCAAAACTTATACAAAATAAAAATTTAATAATAAGCACAGAAAAACTAGTTATAGCGTAAGCTAGATTTTCTATGATACAGGTTAATATTTAGAAACGTTCACGTCCTTATTCAATTATTATTGTACTTATTTACTGGGGGCCACTTTCTCACCTGGTACTTGGATATAAAACTAAGCTTAGTTAAAACTGATCTTAATCTAAAGCCGGGCTCAAACGACTCGTGTACTTGGCAAAAACACAAATATTTGCGTACTTGGCAAGAATACGCAAGTAACAATTATTCGCCAAGTACACGAGTCGTTTGATCCCGTCTATAGACAAGTATTGTATTGGCAAGTGTACGAATAATCGTGGGCCCTTTGACTCGACCCATTTTTACCGACCAAAAATGCAAAACCAACGAGTGACAAATAATTTTACAAGTAAGCCACTCACACGACATGGCAAGTATATGCAAGTAACAACTATTCGCCAAGTACACGAGTCGTTTGATCCCGGCTTAACACTTAAGTGTAAGTGACTTGCACAGTGTCATACCTTAAGTTTCAGGAAACTAACAAGAAAAAATAATAAAATACTTTTTAGCTTGGAATGGGGCATGAAATTGACATTTGACCGTTAGAATGAAAGTGACACATCTCGAAATTTTAAGATTTTTACTTTTTAAAATAGGATTATGCAGTTTGTCACTCACTATCGGTATCTAGTCGAAGTTAGTCAAAATTCAAATTACAAATATTAAAAAAATATATTTAAAGTTTTAAATTTCCAAAGCTTCTTATAGTAAGCGCAAAAGTATTCTGTGATTTTCCAACAATTTAATTTTTTGAGATAGTGCGTTTTCATTCTGATAGTGCGAATGTCAATCGGTGGTGCGTTATTTTTGTTGTGGTTGTCTGGTCGTGTTTGTTGATTGTTTATTGATACATTTTTGTTATCATTTGAATATTTTACTTATTTTTAACTTAAGTTTATTTTTTTATAGTTAGGTAGTTGATCTACAGGGTTATCCATTGTAAATGTAACCCCTCACCATCTCGTTACATATTATGATGACTGTTGCAGCAAAAGAAATATATTGGGTCTTCATGGACAATAATAAATAAAATAGTGGGGAGTTACATTTATAACGATTACCCCTGCAGGTATCTTTTTTTTAACTGAAACAATTTATGGAACAGTGTTCTGTAAAAGATTTCTGAATATATTCCTTATACCTATTTTAAAGGTCGGCTGACATGCATCCAGTCGTTAAGTAAAGTAATTTAGTTGAGTGGGTTTTAAGTCGATGGACTGTTCATACAGTTTATTGAATTAGTAGAGTTTGCTATAGAATAGAATATAGCTTTATTTGCATAATTTTTATAGATAATTGAGCAAATGGTGTCATTTAAAGCTAACTCAACTCAAGTTAAAACAAAGGTTTACACGAGGCCAGAGGCGATGAGTACTTTAATAGCAAGTCCAGTGGTAACACTGTTTGGCTATTCACTAAATTTTTTGGCTCTCCAGATATGTTTAGTTGGTATATGACCAGTCGGTTGTCTTAGTGGTGGAAGCTGCTACTCGAAAACAAAAATCGAGTAGAGTTCTATTTACTAAACTGAACCATTGACTTGACTAAGCCACTACTCAACTACTCAACTAAACTTCTGGTTGTATGTAAAGCAGCCATAATGGTTTTACTTTACCAAATATATTAAGGTGGATTTATAGTTATGTAAAGTAAGCAGTAATACATAAGAATTAAGATACAAGATAAAATAAACTATCCTTCAAACTTGCTGATGTTCATAGTTGACAGTAAGAATAATTTTTATTTAGCAGTATTGTAATGTCTTACCTTACTTTACGGAACTATGAATCCAGCCTCAAGTATTTTTTTGTTTATAATTTTATTAAAGTAAATGATGATTTTGAAGAAATATAAAACAAGATTTTTTATTTATTCTGGGGCATTTGTATCCTGTTGTTGAATGGTACTATCTATCTATCTATCTATCTAGCATTCTTTAATGCATCTTTGGACATAGGCTCCCCCCCCCCCCATATCTTGCACTCTCCTTTGTCTGTCCCCTCGTTCATCCATCTAGTTCCCGCGTGTTTCTTCAAATCGTGCGCCCATCTCAATTGGGGTCTTCCCTACTTTTTTTTATTTTTCCAAGGCCTCCAGTTTGCAATACATTTGTTCCATCGATCGTCTTTCTGTCTATTATTATGACCGGCAAATTTCCATTTATATTTTGTTACTTCTCCTCTTAGACTTTGTTACTTCTCCTCTGACATCCCTTACTTTTGTTTTATTTCTTATCCAATCATTCCTTTTTCTATCTGTTAGCTACATGTAACATTTGTCTTTCCATTGATCTTTGAACTTTTGTTATCTTATCCATGTTTGATTTTGTAAATATCCAGGTCTGGGATCGATATTTAAGTACAGGAAGGATACATACATACATACATATTTTTAATTTTTTAATTTACCGAATGCTACCCAGGCCAATCTTACTCGTCTCTTGATTTGAACTGTTTGGCTTCCTTTTTTGAGTTTAATAATTCATCCCAGGTATACCCGGTGGGCCAAAAAAAACCGGACAATTTTTTTTCATTATAACTTTTGAACTATATAATCGATTTTAATGGGACAAACTGCACTTGATAGAGAATATCTTTTTGTCCGCCATCTCAAAATGCAAGATGGCGGACGAAATTAGAATGTACCCTTCAAAGATGCTCGTTTATTATTATGTTATATTTTTTTAAATTAGTGAAAAAGCTGCATTCTTGCCACGCACAACAAGGTACAAATCAACAAAATCGGATTAGTTGTTCTAAAAAAATTTTTTGTTTTAACCATTGTTTTGCATATTATACGATTGCCTTGCCAATCATGTCTGCATTTATTTCCTTATCAATTCATTACTACTAAACCGATTTTTATGAAATAAAAAACATCCTGGTGAGAATTGATTGCGTTTTAAAGATCATGATCAAAATTTATCGCCATCTTAAAATATAAGATGGCGGTCAGAATCATACTTGATTCTTCCAAATAGCGTGTTTATTCTTATTTTCCGAAAATATTTTAGCTTTTTTTAATTTAAAGAAAATCACTACTTTTTCCTCACACAATGACGTATAAATATGAAAAATCGGTGTGGTGGTTCTCAAAAAATCTAATTTTGTTTCATCCATTGTTTTACAGATTCTACGATTGCATTGCCAATCCTTTCTGCATTCATTTCTTTATAAATTCGTTATTACTAAACCGATTTTAGTGAAATAAGAAAAATCGTGATGAGAATTGATTGCTTTTTAAAGATTGTAACCAAAATTTTCCGCTTTCTTGGAATTTAAGATGTCGAACAGAATCATACTTAATTCTTCGTGTTTATTCTTATTTTGCGAAAATGTTTTGGTCTTTTTTTTATTTATAGAAAAACACTACTTTTCTCTCACATAAGAAGGTACAAATTAATAAAATCGATGTAGTGGTTTTTACAAAATCGGATTTTGTTTTAACCAATGTTTTACAAATTATACGATTGCATTGCCAATCTTGTCTGCATTCATTTATTTATAAATCCATTATTACTGAACCGATTTTAGTGAAATAAAAAACATCACGGTGCAAACTTTAAAGACCAATTAGTTTGCGCCATGATGTTTTTTATTTCACTAAAATCGACTCAGTAATAATGAATTTATAAAGAACTGAATGCAGACAGGATTGGCAATGCAATCGTGTAATTTGAATAACAATGGTTAAAACAAAATCAGATTTTGTAAGAACCACTTAACCGATTTTATTTATTTGTACCTACCTTGTTAGACCGAAGAAAAAAGGTGCTTTTCTATAAATTAAAAAAAACTAAAATTTTTTCAGAAAATAAGAATAAACATGCCATTTTGAAGAATCAAGTATGATTCTGCCCGCCATTCTAAATTTTAAGATTTTGATTATGATCTTTTAAAAGCAATCAATTCTCACCAGGATGTTTTTTATTTCATCAAAATCGGTTCAATAGTAATGAATTTATAAGGAAATAAGTGCAGACATGATTGACAAGGCAATCGTATAATGTTCAAAACAATGGTTGAAACAAAAATATTTTTTTAGAACCATACAACCGATTTTGCTGATTCATACCTTGTTGTGCGTGGCAAGAATGCAGCTTTTTTACTGATTTAAATAAATAATTAAAACATGTCCGCAACACAAGAATAAACGAGCATCTTTGAAGGGTACAATTTAATTTCGTCCGCTATCTTGGATTTTCGGATGGCCGACAAAAAATATATTTAGTCAAAACTCTGATTAATGCTCTGTGAAGTGCAGTTTGTCCGATTTAAATCGATGTTATAGTTCAAAAGTTATAATTAAAATAAAATTGTCCGGTTTTTTTTTTGGCCCACCCGGTATATATTCCTCTACTTTTATTTTCTTTTGGTTTGTTCTGATCGTGTTATCTTTATTGTATTTTTATTAGATCTTCTTTTTTGTCTGTTATCAAGGCGATATCATCAGCATATCATAGATGGTTCAAGTATTGTCCGCTTACTTTGATGCCTATTTCTTCCCAATCTAAGTCTTTAAAAACATCTAGGGGCTGGTTAAATAGTTTAGAGGATATTGTGTCACCCTGTCTGCCTGTATGCGGAGTTTTTTTTTTACGGGTATGCGCACTTGCAAGGAGATCCCTATCACGCTCGAGAAGCGGCAAGTGCGCGGAAATGTTGGTGTGTGTTGGTTTTGACACGGTTCAGGTTGTAACCTGCAGGGAAAACTGTCGCAGGGAGTTTATTCCACAGCGATGCTGTTCTCCAGAGATATGAATTCTGATATAATGAGGTTCTTGGTGCCTCTATTTTGACAATAAATTGATGGTTACCGTCTGTTTGACGTGTTCGCCTAGTAGGTGCTACTCCCGGGGGGATCATACGTGCCAACTCTTCAGAGCATTTTCCGTGATAATACCTGTAGAAGAGAGATAGATCGCCCACAGTTCTTCGATGTTCGAGACTATCCAAGCTACGGGTAAGTGCGGGGTCATTAATCAGCTTGATAGCTCGTTTTTGCACGGTGTTCAAAAGCATTAATGTATGTTTGGGTGCCGCACTCCATATATGTGAGCAGTACTCCATAGTTGGTCGAATCTGGGCTTTGTAGAGTGTCAGCAGTTGGCTTGGTGTATACAGATGTCTTGTACGAAATAGCACTTCAAGCTTTTGGGACGCCCTTTTAGCTATATCTGTCACGTGACTGTGCCAAGACATGTTGGTCTCTGCAGTGACTCCTAAGATGTTCAACTGGCTCTGCAATGCGACAGCACTTCCAGATAGCATGATATTTGGCTCAACGGTGCTGGTCTTTTTTGAAAACAGGGCTGTTTGGGTTTTCTGCGCGTTGAACTGTACAAGGTTTTTGTTGCCCCAGTCCTCTATTATCTCCAAGTCGTTATTTATCTGTGATATTTCAGTTAGTCTAAGGTAATGGAATTCACGTGCGGAGAGACATGTGGGTGGTATGACTGAGGAGACTACATTGCCATCATCTGCAAAGCAATAAAGTGGATTTACTGTTTTATCTATGAGGTCATTTATGTAAATCAAAAAAAGTGTTGGCGAAAGGATTGCTCCCTGTGGCACACCAGCATTTATTTGGTAAGAGTTGGAGTTCCGGCTGCTTCGTCCCGGCGTTTAGTTTTAAGATATAAAATTTAGAGACATTTATCTAAATTAGAATGCTTTTTATTTTCTTTTTTTTGCTAGAGTTATGCTAAAACTTTATACTTAAAGTTACTTTTATTTCTTGGTTTAAACTAATTTAGTTACTAAGATATGCCTTGCCTACAAAAAGGGTAAAAATTTGAATTTGCGCGGTGAATTATATGCTCAAGAATGCATTGACTTTACTTTATTATTTTTGCTTTTTCTACCTTGAGTATATCCATTTTCCATCCTTTTTTAATTTAAGTTTTTTTCCTAATTTTATACATACCTTTTTACTGCTATATTGCTATATACAGCAGTGCTCCAACGTCCGTCTTGCTATACGGAGCTTCATGCGAATATTTGGGGTACTCTCCATACCAGTGATATATATTGATCGCCAAGTGAAATCACATGCGTGCTTTTTTAAGACAGCGGTCGTGTATAAACATTTATGGATTGCTTTGAAGTGCTACTGCTACTACTTTGATTGGAATTATTTGGATTCGACTGTGCAGTTGTCCATGTACCAAGTTCCTTTCATCCAAGGGTAAGTCAAAGTGTTTTTGAGCTGCGTTTCTTTACATTTTTTACTTATTCCCTATGCTACTATTCCTAACTAAAAACACAAAAGTGTAACCTAAGAGTGGGAACTATTGGACTGGAGATCCCTATTGCTACAGTTCGGTTGGTTTGTTGACTTTTTCATGCGAAAGACGTCTCGACCGACCATTTTTTGGTCCTTCGAGCCGGATTTCCCGTTCTGCGTAATAGGTGCTCTCAGAGTTGCATAATTGTGTTTGAAGTTAGGACTTTACTTTGCGGCTTTTTGAGACAAGGCATATCTTAGGTTTTACATTTTATCTACGGTGTGTCTATTGTACGTTGCACGTACCAACTTGCATTGCATTTTTTTATTTGTGCAATATACAAATTGCATACAAATTTTGAAAAATTTTTTTTTTTTTCAAAATTAAAATTTATTGCGCTGTCGATGTATGTAAGGCTTGCGTTTCCTTGCGTACCTACACAAATATAGAAACTCTTATCAGTTGCTAAATTTTTTGTGCATATTTTTTAGCATTTATACTTTTTGCTAAAAACTTGCTGTTCTTTACTCAATATTTGCTAAAAGCCGCTGGCCTTTTAATATTGCTTTGAATCTTGGTTTACGAGGGAATTTGAAAAGTAGTACGATATATTTTTTAAATTTGCTTCCCTTATTAACTATTGCTTTACTTTGCACTTTAACTTTTTAAAATGGTAAACGATACCGAAAAAAAGGTAAGCTCGGCTAAGGCCTTGCGCCAGACTGCAATCAATCAGTTGAGTGTGCTTGAACACTATGCCAATCAGGCGAAAACAAATCCAGCTGCTCACACAAGGTTTAAAGTTAACTTTAAAAAACTTTCTTCTTGTTGTAAGAGCTTTGAAAAGCATCATAATGCTTTACTGATCTTGATTTCAGACGATTCTGAAGCTCTGGAAGCTCAGAATAAAATACAAAAAGATTTTTTGGATAGATGCGTAGAGGTTGAGGCTTTGCACTATGATTTATTTGAGGTGGAGGCTGAAGCAATAAATCGAAGCCACAACGAGGTAAATAATCAAACAATTATTTTTCCGGAACCAGAATTTTCTCTTCCCAAGTTAAATGTCCCTCCTTTTTCGGGCGATGTTGAGGAGTTTCCAAGCTTTATTGAGATTTACAATGCGGTTGTACATACGCGTAAAAGCTCGGACATTGAGAAGTTTAAATATTTACGTACGATTTTAAGAGGCCCTGCTTTAAATTTAATTAAAAATATACCTCTTGAAGGAAATAATTATTTACTTTGCTACGATACGCTGATTTCCAGATATGACAATAAGCGCTTGCGTGCGGTTTCTTACTGGAAATCTATCGAAAACTCACCTCGGCTATCCAATGATGACGTTTTAGAATTGCGAAAAATGCTAGATACGTTCAAGGAAAACCTTGATTGCTTAAAAAATATGGGATATGCGACCCATAGTTGGTGCTTTATTACTGCGAACATGCTTTGGATCGATTAGATCCGGGAACGCGTAAGTTATTTGAACAAAATCACGCTTCTAATTTAATGCCAAAATACGAAGATATTTACAAATTTTTAGAGCAACATTGCACGTCTCTTGAATCTTTATCTTTGTCTATGAAACAAGATATTGTTCAAAACTCACGGACCAGGGAACTTCTCGAGATCCCCCCGTAATCCACGAAATAAAACAGTTTTACTTGCAAACAGACAGTCACAAAAAACTCCAAATTCCAAACAAAACACGTGTTTCTACTGCAAAGCAAAAAATACACATCTGATTTTTAGCTGTGAATCTTTTTTAGTGAAACCAATTCAAGAACGCATTGATTTTATTAGAAATAATAAGGGATGCACCAACTGCATGGCTAGTTTTCATCAAGTAAACTTGTGCACTTCACAAAAAAGATGTAGATTTTGTTTTTTAAATCACCACAGTCTTTTATGCCTAAAAAATAACTCCCCAGCTTCGGTGATTGCTTCTTCTTCGGTGACGTCTAGTGGATCACAAACTAACCCCGTAGAAAATCAGATTACTGAAAATAAATCTATTCACGCGGGTACTGTGCTTGGCGACTATGACACGTTGCTTTGCACTGCTTTGCTGCACATCCGTGATGCATACGGAAATTGGCACGAAATACGCGCCATCTTGGATAATGGCGCCATGTGCTCCTTTATAACGAAAAAATGTGCGAATGCACTCGGACTTCCTAAATCCAACATTTCGCTTAATGTAAACGGTTTAGGAGATATGTCTACTACTGCGCGCCATGCGGTGCACTGTAAAATTGCTGCTATCGATAATAAATCGAAAATTTTTAGTCTAGAACCTGTATTAATAGACCAAGTTTGCGATAAAATGCCAAGTGTATCTTTTAACCAAAATTCTTTGCACTACTTAATTGGTCTAAAATTAGCTGATCCCAGTTGGTATAATCAAGCTGGAATTCAGCTTCTTATTGGCGCGGACCTTTATGGATCACTTTTAGAGGAAGGTAGACTTTATTTCGGTCCAGACACCCCCTCTTGTATTAATACAGTCTTCGGATGGACTTTGCTCGGAAAAATGCCTCTGCAAAATGCTGCTTTTGCATCAAAAAATATTTCTACTTTTATGGCAACTATTTCCACTCCTGATTTAAATAATACTTTGCAAAAATTCTGGGAGTTGGAAGAGGTTCCTACGGTGGAGAAAAATTCACCTTCAGATATTTTTTGCGAAAAATATTTTGAAAAAACTACTATACGCGATGTGGACGGTAAATACACCGTTTCGTTGCCTTTTAAAATCAATCCCGTTGATTTCGGCGATACCCGAACCCTTGCTTTGCGTCGGTTGTACTCGCTTGAAAAACGTTTACTAAATGATAAAAAATTATTTACTTCTTACTCACAAGTAATGCAAGAATACTTGGATATGGGTCACATGCGTGCAGTTTCACCCCCTAATAACTCAGAAATTCATGAATATTTTTATATTGCTCACCATGCGGTTATAAAAGAAAGCTCGAGTAGCACGCCTGTTCGTCTTGTCTTTGACGCATCGAGTCATTCTTTAAATAAGCCTAGCCTAAATCAAGCCCTTCACACGGGTCCTAAACTACAAGGAGATTTAGTTAAAATTTTGCTTAATTTTCGGCTACATAAATATTGTTTTGTTAGCGATATTTCTAAAATGTACAGAATGATAAATGTGGAGGAAAATCAACATAAATACCAACGAATTTTATGGCGTTTTAATTCTGAAGAATCGGTGCAAGATTACGAATTGAAAACTTTGACTTTCGGGGTAAACTGTTCTCCATATTTAGCAATTCGAACCTTGCTTAAATTAGCCGATGATTATCAAGACTTACCGTTGGCCTGTGCGATTTTAAAGGACAGCGTCTAAATAGACGACTGCGTAGTAAGTTGCAATGATTTTGATCAAATCATGCTTATGAAAAATCAATTAATTGAGTTATTAGGGCGAGGTGGATTTGAACTGAAAAAATGGGCATCAAACGAACCCAAATTGCTTGCAGACTTGCCTGCAACCCACATACAAACCAAAGACTTTTCTTTGGATCGAGAGGATGCAAACTCTCTAAAAATTTTAGGCTTGAGGTGGAACCCTCAAAGTGATAACTTTTTTTATTCTTTTAATTATAATACAAAAATTTGCACTAAGCGTAATTTGCTTAGTACCCTTGCGAAATGCTTTGACCCTTTAGGTTTTCTTACACCGGTTACGTTTTTTGCAAAAAATTTAATCCAGTACTTATGGTTTATAAAGTTAGATTGGGATCAGTTAGCACCCCCGGAAATAATTTCCAAGTGGAAAAAATTCGAGGAAGAACTCAAATTATTTTCTGATTTTTATATCCCAAGAATGATTGATCTCTCTAATTTTCAATTTTGTCAAATTGTTGGATTTAGCGATGCATCCGAGCGCGGTATTTGTGCGGCGGTTTATTTTCGTATTGTTTATCAAAACGGAGATATTAAAACGTATTTTGTGTGCGCAAAATCGAAAGTCGCTCCCATAAAAAGAATCAGTATTCCCCGTTTGGAGCTCTGTGCGGCAGTTTTGCTAGCTAAACTCATTCAATTTATTCAAAATACTTTTGCTAATAAAATTGCTTTTCAAAATACTATTGCTTTTACGGATAGTATGGTAGCGCTCTCTTGGATCAAAGGATCACCACATGCGTGGCGCACTTTTGTATCCAACCGAGTCACATACATACAAGAAAAAATTCAGCCTTGCGATTGGAACCATGTTCCTTCTGAATTAAACGCCGCGGACCCCGGGTCACGTGGTCTATTGCCTGCAGATTTAATTAATTGTTCCCTTTGGTGGCAAGGACCCGAGTTCCTTTGTAAGCCACAAGAGACATGGGATTTTACTAAAAATAATATTACTACACCCAAAGAAGCTCTCGAAGAGGAGCGAAAATTGGTGTTTGCTGCAACAATTGAACCAAATTTTTTGGATTGTCTGCTTAACAAATTTTTAAATTTTTTGCGTTTAATTAGACTTGTTGCTTTTATACTACGTTTTATTCACAATCTTCGCGCGCGTAAATTTAATAATGAGAAAATTATTATTAATTCTACGTGGTTAATACAATATGAGTTACAAAATGCAATATTTGTGCTTATAAAACACGTGCAAAATAAATATTTTCAAAACGAGATTTCTTTACTTGTCGATAATAAACCGTTGCCAAAGGTTTTTAGAAAATTAAATCCGTTTTTGGATCAAAATAATATTTTACGCATTGGCGGAAGATTATGCAATTCGGAATTAGATTATGACAAAAAATTTCCTATACTTTTACCCGGTGATTCTCAATTTACAAAGTTATTGATTGCGCATACTCACGAGAAACATATGCATACCGGCATAAACACGACTTTATTTTTACTTTTTCAAAATTATTGGATTTTTGCAGCTAAAAGGCATATAAGAAAAATAATTTCGCGTTGTTCTACATGCTGGCGCACGCGCCCCAGTAATTATCAACCCCCTGTTGGTAATTTGCCAAAATTTCGCGTTTCACAAGCAAAAGCTTTTCAACACGTTGGCGTTGATCTTACGGGAAGTTTTGCTATTACAATGAGCCGCATGCGCGGTGCAAAACGACTTAAGGCTTATGTCGTTCTATTTATTTGCGGTTGTACGAAGGCGGTACACTTAGAAATTGTGTCAGACTTATCAGCAGACGCTTTTATGGCAGCGTTCCGACGTTTTATGGCCAGAAGAGGACGCGTGGAAGTAGTCTACTCGGATAACGCGTCAAATTTTACGCTTTCTGCTAAAATGCTTAACGAGATGTTTGCTGAAGTTGCTAATCGCGAATCAATTCGTTGGCACTTCAACCCTCCATCCGCACCCCACATGGGCGGTTTGTGGGAAAGTAACATCAAAAGTGCAAAGTCTCATTTACTACGAGTAATTGGAGAACAGGTGCTTACTTTTGAGGAGCTTTATACTGTGGTTACGCAAGTAGAAGCTATCCTCAATTCTAGGCCTTTGTGTCCAGTCAGCACAGATCCAAATGATTTGACTGCACTGACGCCCGGTCATTTCCTTAGCCTGGAACCACTTACGACTGTTCCAGACCTCGATTTTGACCAAGTACCTTTAAATAGGCTTTCTCGGTGGCAGTTGCTGCAAAAACTGCATCGCGATTTTTGGCGTAGATGGCACAGAGATTACTTACATACATTGCAACAGCACGCTAAAGTGAATCAAGACAAAATTGATCCCATTGCGATTGATACGATGGTTTTGATCAAAGATGATCAAACCACTCCCTTAAATTGGGTATTGGGACGAGTAGTAGGATTGCACCCTGGTACTGATAATGTAGTAAGAGTTGCTACAGTTAAAACCTCCAAAGGTTTATTCAAGAGGCCTTTGGTGAAATTGTGCCCTCTCCCTAATGCTTAGTTCAGAAAATACCATACCCTGGGTATTTTCAGGGGGGCCGGAATGCTTTGTCCCGGCGTTTAGTTTTAAGATATAAAATTTAGAGACATTTATCTAAATTAGAATGCTTTTTATTTTCTTTTTTTTGCTAGAGTTATGCTAAAACTTTATACTTAAAGTTACTTTTATTTCTTGGTTTAAACTAATTTAGTTACTAAGATATGCCTTGCCTACAAAAAGGGTAAAAATTTGAATTTGCGCGGTGAATTATATGCTCAAGAATGCATTGACTTTACTTTATTATTTTTGCTTTTTCTACCTTGAGTATATCCATTTTCCATCCTTTTTTAATTTAAGTTTTTTTCCTAATTTTATACATACCTTTTTACTGCTATATTGCTATATACAGCAGTGCTCCAACGTCCGTCTTGCTATACGGAGCTTCATGCGAATATTTGGGGTACTCTCCATACCAGTGATATATATTGATCGCCAAGTGAAATCACATGCGTGCTTTTTTAAGACAGCGGTCGTGTATAAACATTTATGGATTGCTTTGAAGTGCTACTGCTACTACTTTGATTGGAATTATTTGGATTCGACTGTGCAGTTGTCCATGTACCAAGTTCCTTTCATCCAAGGGTAAGTCAAAGTGTTTTTGAGCTGCGTTTCTTTACATTTTTTACTTATTCCCTATGCTACTATTCCTAACTAAAAACACAAAAGTGTAACCTAAGAGTGGGAACTATTGGACTGGAGATCCCTATTGCTACAGTTCGGTTGGTTTGTTGCCCTATTGCTACAGTTCGGTTGGTTTGTTGACTTTTTCATGCGAAAGACGTCTCGACCGACCACCGGCCATCCAGTGCAACATAAATGGATCTATCCTTAAGGTAACTTTCAAACCAAGTGCAAAGTCTCGGCGACAATCCCGTTGCTTTGAGCTTGTTGAGCAGATTTTCATGCCAGAGTTTATCGAATGCTTTAGATATATCTAAGGCAATTGTTCTTGTTTCACCTCGCAACTCAATCGCTTTTTGCCATAAGTGAGTGACGTATGTAAGTAAATCGCCAGTTGACCTATATTTTCGAAATCCGTATTGCTTGTCGTTGATAATTTTGTACTTTTCTAAGTACTTGGTTAGGTGATTGTTCACAACTCCTTCCATTACTTTTGATATCACCGGAAGTAGAGCAATTGGTCTATAGTTTAACGGATCTGTCTTTTTTCCTTTCTTTGGAATGGGTTGTACTGCGGCAGACTTCCATGATGATGGATATACTCCTTGCCTATAAGATAAATTGAATAATTTTGTGAAAGTTGGGGTGAGTTCGCTAGCACAATTTTTGAGTACTATCGCGGGAATGCCATCTGGACCCATTGCTTTGTTTGTATCCAACTTTTTAAGGGATTTTCGTATTTCTCTGTGACAAAAGGGTATCTCTGGCATAATGTGGGAAACCCTGTCAATGAACAGTTGAGTTTTTCCATTTGGCACTGTTAGGTTTTAGTTGGAGGAAAAGATTTTGGCCAGCATATTGGCTTTTTCCTCTGATGTTGTGGCTAAGTGAGTATTTTTATATGTAAGTGGTGGTATGGATGACTTGGCGAAGTTTGATCCAACGGCTTTTGCAAGAGACAATTCAGCAACCTGTTTTTTATTCTTTGATTGTATGTTTCTTTGGCGGCGTCAATAGTAATTTTGCAACTATTTCTGGCTTCTATAAATTCTGCGTGGTTTTAAGCGGTTTGTTGTCGTTTCCAAAAGTTATATGCTCTGTGTTTTTTCTGTACAGCCGTTTGACACTGGCTGTTGAACCAAGGTTTTGCATTAGCTCTGCGTTTTATTGTATGTGGGATATATGCATCCATTCCAGATAAGATTACTTTTGTTATTTCATTACAGCAAATAGTGGGATCAGCTGTTTTAAAGCAAACCTCTTGCCATGGAAAATCCAGGTAAAACTGTTTAAGGTGATTCCATTTTGCCGATTTATAGTGCCACATTTTACGAGGAAGTGATTGTTGGCTTGGCGGTATGAACATTTCGCACTTTGTTCTTATAAGTTTATGATCGGATGAACTAAGTGGGGATCTACTTGAATTGTGTACAAGTCAGGATTTGTAGTTAGGAACAAGTCTAAAAGCGCTGCAAATTCACCCCTTTCTGAGATACGGGTAGGTTCATCGACAAGCTGCGTTAGACCACAACTTATGGCAAAAGCTTCTGCTTCCCTGCCTTCATTATCTGTTTTGTTGTGGTGTTTTAGCCAGGGTATATTGTGGACGTTGAAATCGCCTAAAAAAACAATTTCCGCATGTGGATAGTTAGACATCACAGTTTTCGGATAATGTCGCAAAAAAGTTTTGATAGTCGGTGTTACTTGGCGGTCGGTAGAGGCAGCAAATGAACTTGGTCGATGACTTTGAGGTGAATTTCAGCCATATGATATCGAGGTTCGCTGGTTCTAGCTTCTCCTCTCGATGACATGAAAGGTCATTTTTAATGTACACACAGATCCCAAAATTATGTCGAAATCGGTGGTGTAGGTCATAGCCGGGATAAAGATAGTTCACAATAGGTATTGCAGAACTGATTTTAGTTTCAGTGAGAACAAGGATGTCAGGTCTTTGTTCTTCCAGATGGTGAACTGAATTCATGTTGGTACTTAATCCTCTTATATTGCTAAAATCAATTCTGAGTTGAGTTTTTGGTCTTCTTTTAATATCTTTGCATGAAGGACTCCCAGGATCACCCGACGCCCGGAAAACCGAGTGGTCGGGTATTTTACCTCCGGAATATTTTGATCCTGGAGGCGCCATCATGCTATCTGTTACTCATTGTTGGAACCGGACTGCCAGCGCAGTAGCGGAACGTGGTGATACCACTTAGCGCTACTCACTTCTGCCATGGTGGTATCTCACCGGTCGACGCCCAATGAGTAAAAAGCGTCTACCACCTGTGGATTGATTCCTTCGTGGATTTTGATTGATGTTCGCTTCGCTATATATATTAGCTATTAAATGGTCAACTGTACTGAAACCTATTCTAAAGCCTTCTTGTTCCTCCGATTGATATCCGTCAAATTTTGTTTTTAGTCTGTTAATATTTTCGTGAGAAGCTTATAAATTTCCTTAAGATGTGTTACAGGTCGATAGTTTTTTAAGTCTGCTCTATCGCCTTTCTTGTGTAGAATAACGGTTATGGATTCTTTCAGGAGAATATCGAGGGCTTTACCTACAGCTTTACAACCGTACTTGAGCATTTCTGCCGTTACTTTGTCTTTTCCAGGTGAGGGTGCAAACGTAAGTTGGGTTGAGTTTAGGTTGGCTGGTTCACCACTTACACCACTCATTCGAGAAATAACCAAATTTTTGAGATAAGAAATTGAAAAACGTAATTGTAGAGTTCATTGAAAGGAAATCAGAAAAAACGATGCATATAAAATATCTAAAGTGCACCTAGCTTAGTTTTCATCTAGTTGCATTCGTTTTGGTCGCTGGAAGATAAGAAAAACGAGAAAATTGTAGCACTCACGGCGTTTCTTGTGCTTCTTGACGGTTTCCCGACTGCGACTCCTCGCGCAGACTCGCGCGTGTCTCGGTGCGGGGATAAGTCATATGCATATATCCCGCGAAATTTGAAATGAAAAATAATATTAAAATATAAAGGTAGCCAAAAGCTGGCAAATAATTCTTGCACCAACATTTTCCGGCCACCAAAACACGTGTGTTTTTAGGATACGAAAAAAAACTATATCTAAATACCCAAATCGTATCGTATCGCAAGTATGCACGAAAATTTACCTTAATTCTAGTAAATTAAAAAAAGGAAAAAAAAATATATATAAAGAAAAGAAAATAAAAAATTTTGAGCAAAATTTCGAAAAATTTACTTGTGTTCTACCTCCGGCAGGGGCAGGACACATAACCTGACCACCGGTCTTCGATAAGTACCAGTAGCGGTTTTTACTGTCACGACGCGAGTAAGCCCATCAGCACCTGGATGTAGCGCTACAACACGTCCGAGCGACCACTGCATAGGTGGTTTTTGCTCGTTCTTAATAACACTAAAGTGTTGACTTTTATGTCATTGCATTTCTCAGTCCACTTAACACGTTGTTGAAGTGTGTTTAAATATTCTAAACGCCATGCCACTTTTTCCAAAAGTCAGCTTGAAGTCTTTGGACAAGCTGCCAGCGAGACAAAGTGTTAAGCTTGAGGTCGGAAAAATCAGGTTCTAGTATAGAATTTAAAGGCTCCAATGTTAGAAAATGACCTGGTGTCAGCGGAATGAGGTCATTTGGATCTAGACTTTGAGCATAGAGGGGTCTACTATTGAGTAAAGCCTCAACTTGAAACAAGAAGGTAGTAAATTCCTCATATGTAAGGCGCTGCTCGTCTACAACACGTTTGAGATGAGCCTTGGTGGATTTTACTCCAGCCTCGACTAAACCGTTTAAGTAAGGACTTCCAGGGCTAGAAAAGTGCCACGAAATGCTTAAGCTTTCACATGCTTCCTTTGAGTAGGTTTGAAGTAACCTATCTGCACCGACAAAGGCGGTACCGTTATCAGAATAAACGTGTGATATCCTTCCACGTCTGGAGACAAACCTTTTAAAGGCCGCAAGAAACGTATCTGTTGAAAGATCGGAAGGTAATTCT
Source organism: Aspidapion aeneum (assembly GCA_963576565.1). Lineage (NCBI taxonomy): Eukaryota > Metazoa > Arthropoda > Insecta > Coleoptera > Brentidae > Aspidapion > Aspidapion aeneum. The sequence goes on from CAUYVT010000004.1 coordinate 31,901, forward strand.
AAGTGCACTGCTTTAGTTGCAGCACAAACGCAAACAAGAATATAGCCTTTATAGAGTTTGGCACCTCGGTGTCTTGACATTAAGATATTAAACGGTCCGCAATAGTCCACGGCAACATGGAAAAATGGTTTTAACTGGGAAATCCTTTGAGGAGGTAAATCTCCCATAAATTGCACAGCTGGTTTTGGATGAAGTCTGAAGCATAAGATACAATGAGAAACTACCTTTTCAATAGCGTATCGAGTAGACAGCACCCAAAATTGCTGCCTTAGCAGATAATGTAGAGTTTTGAGACCTGGATGAAAGTATTTTGAATGTGTATAATCGATAATTATTGTAGTAAGCCGGTGTGAACGTGGCAAGAGCAACGGATGCTTAGCAGAATAAGAAAGTTCAGAAGCATGCTTAATGCGACCGCCTACTCGGAGACAGTCTTGTTCGTCCAGGAATAATGAAAGTTTACGAAAGGGTTTTGGAAGCAACTTGTTTGTTTTAAATTTTGAAATAAGATCTGAAAATACTGTACGTTGGACATGGCGGACAAGAACAATCATGGAATTCTGAAGTTCCTTTTCCGTTACCAAATGATCTGAGTAATAGATTTTCGAAATTGGTCTAAGCGTGTAGGAAATGATTCGTTGTATTTTCGTGAGAGAAGAATGTTTATCCAAGAGAACATCGATCTCATGTGGAACTGACATGACCGTAAGAAACGTCTTGCGTTCTTCCAAATCATCACTGTCGCAAAAATCATTCCTCTCGTGGAAGGCTTAGAAAGGGTGGACCTTTCCACCACATGTCATGGTGAACAAGTTGGTTAGGTGTAAGTCCACGAGAAGCACAATCCGCTGGGTTTTCAGCAGACGGAACATAGTGCCATACATGAGGGGGTAAAGTTTCTTGGATTTTGCAAACACGATTAGCGACGAATGTAACCCATCTATGGGGAGAATCAGATAACCAGCGCAAGACTACTTGTGAGTCTGACCACTCCCAAATTTCATTAAACACCAGCGTAACTTGCTTGAATAAAAGAGATAAGATCGCACAGTAGGGTAGCGCCCAAGAGTTCCAGTCTTGGGAGACTAACCGTTTTAAATGGTGCAACTTTAGATTTTGCCATAACAAGAAAAGTAAACAGCTCGCCAGAAAATGTTTCAATACGAAGGTAGACTGTGGCTGCATAACCAACCATTGAAGCGTCGGAAAATCTGTGTAATTCTATGCGAGTAGGTTTGTCTATTGTAAGACGTCTAGGTAAATGAAGATTAGAAAGTTCGGGAAGCTCCATGCGAAACTGATTCCAAGTATTTATGATATGAAGGGGCGGAAGAGAGTCCCACTCTATCTTTTCCTTCCATAAATCTTGCATCAGATGCTTGGCCAGTAAGGACACTGGAGAACAGAAACCTAACGGGTCAAATATTTTCATTATTTGAGAAAGGATTCCACGTTTAGTGCAAGGGTTATCGTCAGGTATAACAAGATATGTAAATGAATCTGTCACTGGATTCCATTGGAGACCAAGCACCTTGACAAAATTAGGCTCTGCCTTGTCGAAAGAAATAGACATTTGTGTGTCCGTCTCTGGAAATGATGAAATAAGTTCTGGTTTGTTACTTGCCCATTTTTTGAGCTCGAAACCACCACGACGTAATAGTAAAATGAGTTCTTGCTGTAGATCTATGGCCGAAACTATGGAATTGTGGCCGCTTAAAACGTCATCGCCGTAGACGCCTTTTAACAGAACTCTAGAAGCATTAGGAAAGTTTTTAGACTCTAATCTAGCCAATTCCTGTAAAGTACGTTAACAATTCGAAATTTAAGCCAAAAAAGGGTGATGATTTAAGACCATAGACAACAGTTCTGAGAGAGTAGGTTTGAATGGGATCGGTTTCAGAGAATCTCCATAAGATATTCTGATATCGTGTGTGCTCAGGTGTGACATGAATTTGTCGAAACATTTTAACAACATCTGCAGTAAACACTACAGCATGATATCGGAATTTCATAAGCACAATGTATCATTTAAAGATAAACCCCTAGAACCCTTTTGTGAAGCATCAAAAACGCAGCGAATTTTTCCCCTATTGAAAACACTATGGTGGGGAATGAAATATGAACAGTTTAAGATTTCTTTGGAACTAGGTGTAGGGACTGGAATCATGTGATTTGATAATATGTATTCCTTTATGAAGTCTTTGTATGCTTCATAATGCACAGGGTCTTTAAGAAGTCGGAATTCGAGCGATTTAAACCTTTTTACAGCAATAGGATAAGTATCACCTAAAGTAGGCTCTGAGTTAACGAAAGGTAATGAAACTATTAATCTGCCTGATTCGTTACGAGATACTGTGTCCGAAAAGATTTTCTCACATAGGATATCTTCAGGGCTGCTATGAACTTTATGTGGGACTTGTTCTATTTCCCAAAATTTCTCTAAACAAACTTCTAAGGGCGGTTCTAAAGATGTATAACAGCTAACGACTGTACTTGGCTTGGATTGAGTCGAAGCGTCTACCTTACCAATCAAGACGTAACGGAAAACACTGTTAAAAGCGCTAGCTTGCCCTTTTTGACCATGGATGACTCCATTTCTTAAAATCTGAGGAAATAATTCACAACCGAGTAAAATACCTATGGGGCTAGGTATGTTGAAAGTTTGGTCTGGAATCTATAGAAACAGAGGGAATATTGGAACATAATTGAGGCAATACTAAAGCCTCAAACTGAAAGGTAGGATCTATTCTTCCCTGCGGTCGAATAATCCAATTAGTTTTGCCTTTGGTAGTCGAAGATGCCTTTTGATTTAGACCGTGAATGGAAATTGAAAATTGTTGTCTGGGGAGACCTAGTCTATTAAGGCATTTTTCCGAAATGAAATTGGCTTCAGATGACGAATCTAGCAAAATCCGCACGGGTTGGTAATTTCCTCTGGAATCCAAAATGTCAGCTACCACTGTTGAAAGTAGAAAAGTAGATTGATTGAGAATAGTTGTGGCGTGACAATTTGTTGAGGAAGTACCTTGTGAAACAAAAAGAAAGTGTGGATATTCCTGAGTACTAGTTTTTGTACCCTGCTGAACACGTGTATTGTTCTGACGGGGGTGGGGGCACAGGAAACTGTGGTGTTTAAGGCCACACCCTCTGTAGCTATAAGAAGAAGAACAATTCCTTGTTTGATGAGAAAAATGCATGCAATTTTCACATAAGTTAATTTGTCTTACATAGGAAAGTCTTTCTTCTGAATTTTTATTTAGGAAATCGGGACATCTGGCTAGGACGTGATTGGACTGGAACAAATGACATTTGACATTTGAATTGAACAGTTTATTTGGTTGAATTGGATTGTTTGAAACTGTAGTATTGAAAGATGAAGTTGATGTATTTTTAGGATAATTATTGTGACTAAAGTTCCGCTGATTATTGTTCAGGGGCTTAGGATGATTTGAACTAGAGGGGGCTTACTAATTGACTGCATATGTTGGACAGACTCCAAGGCTATACAGTGATTTTCGATAAAGCTGTACAAGTCAGTGTAAGAAGGAATGTCGACTTGGCTTTTCTCTCTGCTATAATATAGCTCAAACTCTGTGCGTAGCTTAACGTCCAACTTGGAAAGCAATTGATTAAATGTAAGAAAGTTCCACTCTGTCGTAGGAAAACCGAGTTCCGTCAAAATGGCTAAGTTCTCGGAAAAGGTGTCTAACATAAAACGGAGCTCTTTCGCCGAACTGGTTTTCACCGAAACGGAATTCATAGCATTTAAAGCAGTCGTAGCTATAAGACGCTTATTTTGATATCTCTTGACTAGAGCCTCATATGCAATATGATAATTGCTGTCAGATAACGGAATTGTTTTTACCAGACTAAGTGCTTCGTTAGTCACTGAACTACGTAAGTGCTGAAACTTTTATATATCGCTCAAGTCGCTATCATGAATCATGACCTTTTAGAGGTCAAACCAATGTTGCTAATTCTTATAGTTGCCATGGAAACTAGCCAACTTGGGTAAACGAAAAGATCTAGAATTTGACCTAGGGCTATTGACAGAAGTATTTAGTGAAACGAAATTAGTATTGCTGGCTCGAAAAATATCATAATAAATGCCACGACATTCATAAAAAAGTAAATCGAATCTTTTTTTTATTGTTACGGGTTCACAACGACAAATTAAAAACTCGCAAATGTCAAAAACAATACGTCAATTTAATTCGACAAATTATGTACAAAAAACACGCACTTAAACTTACTAATAACTTGCTAATAATTCACTACTTTAATTCGCCTATTAACTTCGCGTTAACATCTAGCGATCACTACCATTGGTTATCTGACTGACTCCATACGCGGCGTCCGGCCCTATTTGTCATAGATAACGCAACTAAAACCTAGAATACTACACTAAACCTAAATAAATTCTGATTATAAAATTTAAATAACTTAAATTTGTAACACTATCCTCCTCTTCAGGTTTGATCGTCTCGATCAACATTTGCCAGGTAAGGTTTTAGTCTGTCCAGATGAACAACTTTTATCTTGGATTTCGGGCTTCTTTGGATTCGGTAGACTACATCATTAATTCTCTTAACAACTTTATAAGGTCCTTCCCATGGTGGTGTCAACTTAGGTGATCTTCCTTTCTTTCTTTAAGGATTGTATAGCCAGACTTGATCATTCTCTTTGAACCCTGAAGAGTTTGCTTTCAGGTCATATCTCGCTTTCATGCGGTCACTGGCTATTTCTATTCGCTCTCTAACCACCTCATGGATATCGTGCAGCTTTTGCCTTAAACGTTCGACATAATCATTAACCTCTAAGCGTTCTTCTTCAGGTTCTCTACCAAACAGGATACTAGATGGAGTAGCTCCTGTCGTATTGTGTATGGCGGTTCTATAGGCCATCAAAAACAATGGAATATATTGGTCCCAATCTGTTTGGTGCTCATCAACAACTTTGGAAAGATGTTCTTCTATTGTTTTATTGAATCTTTCAACCATGCCATCTGACTGCGTATGTAAAGCAGTAGTCCGTGTTTTATGTTTTCCTAAAAGGTCACAGAGATTCTGGAAGAGCTTTGATTTAAAGTTTCTTCCTTGATCTGAATGTAGTTCCAAAGGAATGCCAAATCGGCTGAAAACATCATTTACCAGAACTTCTGCAACTGTAGCGGCTTCCTGGTTAGGCAAAGCAAAAACTTCTGGCCATTTGCTAAAGTAATCCATGACAACAAGGATGTATTTGTTGCCCTTTTTAGTTTCTGGAAATGATCCGGCCACATCAATAGCAATGCGTTCAAATGGCAGACCTACGTTATATTGTTTCATTTGACCACTGGACCTTGTTTTGGGACCTTGGCTGGCTGCACAAGTCGAACATCGGCGGCACCAGTTTTTCACATCTTGAAAGTAATTGACCCAGTAAAGTCGGTTTCGTATTTTGTCCATGGTTTTCTTTATGCCTAGGTGCGTGCCTGATTTTCCACCATGGCATTCGGCCATTATATTGTCTACCATGCTCCTAGGAACTACTACTTGATTAATCACAGTAAGGCCATCGGCACTTTCCCAGGCACGTTTAAGGATGTTTTCTCTACTATCAGTGAATCCCATTGTGCCCACAGTGATTTGAATATCACCCCTTGGTTTGCGATATCTTGCCATGATGGTCGTGGCTTGTTCTCTTTTTTCAATCGCAAGATAGGTCCTACATCTTTGTCGTTAAGTTGTGTGGTTCTAATCGAAGCCGACATCCATTCTTCGTCTGGTTCTAACTTTATCTGACGCACGTAGGTAATTCCTTCTTTCTGGTCAATTCTTCTGCAATGTTTACAATCTTCAGAGCAAGGTCTTCTGGACAATGCATCTGCATTATTATGCACCCTTCCCGCTCGGTGCTTAATTTGATAATGGTATTGCTGTAGCTTTTCTATCCATCTCGCGACTTGCCCCTCAGGTTGTTTCATTTTCATGAGCCACTGTAACGCAGCATGATCCGTTCTAATCAGAAACTCTTGTCCATAGAGATATTTGTGAAAGTGATCTACGGATTTAATGATGGCTAGGAGCTCCTTTCTGGTAACACATTAATTTCTCTCTGGTTTGGATAGCTTTTTGCTGAAAAATTCGATGACCCGTTCTTCTCCATCTTGTACTTGGGAGAGTACTGCTCCTATGCCATCGTTGCTCGCATCAGTATCTAATATGAATTTTCCTTTTGGAATGGGATATGCAAGAATCGGACTAGAACATAATGCTGCTTTTAGTCTTCTAAATGCTTGGTCACATTCGGTATTCCATTTATAAGAAGCTTTATCTTCTGTAAGTCTATGTAATGGAGACGCTATTTTGGTGAATCCTTCTACAAATCGTCTGTAGTATGTACATAGACCCAGAAAGCTTCTCAATTCATGTTTGTCACGAGGTTGAGGCCATTCTTTTATTGCTTGCAACTTCTTTTCGTCGGTATGGATGCCTTCTCGGGAAACGACGTGACCCAGGAACTCAACTTTTTCTTGGAATAGAAAACATTTCTTTGAGTTTAATTTAAGATTTGCGTTCCTGATTCTTGAAAATACTTCTCGGAAATTGTCTAGATGGTCTTAAAATGATTTTCCCATTACTATGACATCATCCAAATAGACTAGGCAGGTTTTCCAAGGAATGAGTCGAAAAGTGAATGAAATTGTCTATGAGTGCAGCAGAATGAAGGTTGACCTTGCTGTACTAACAGAAACGAAGAAGAAAGGAAAAGGATCTGAAAACCTAGGACAGTATAACCATTTCTATAGCGGAGTGGCAAAAGAAAAACATGCTCAACAAGGAGTATCTATTTTGGTCAACAAAAGATTTAGAAAATATATCACCAACTGGGAAGCAGTAAATGAACGGCTAATAAGAATGAATATAACAATAAAAGGAATGAGACTTACGATTTTTGGAATCTATGCGTATAATGACGATGCAAATGTAGCCGTGAAAGACAATTTTTTTGAAGAAATCCACAATGAAATATCAGCAGTAAGTACATCTAGAGAAATTGTAATATTGGGAGATTTAAATAGTAGAACAGGTAACAGAGTAAATGATCTGACAGTTGGCCAATATGGAGAAGATGTTGTTAATGACAATGGAAACCGGCTTATCACAGTATGTGAGCAATTAGACCTAAAAATCCAAAACGGTTTTTTCCAGCATAAGAAAATACACAAATATACCTGGACCAAACCCTCACAAAACCTGAAATCCGTCATTGATTATCTTATCACTAAACAAAAGACAAAACTAAAAATTCAAGATGTCAGAACAAAGCGTGGATCAACATGCGGAAGTGATCACTATTTTCTGGAGACCAAAATTCTCTTTCCTTATCAAGGCCGAAGCCTCCATCAACAAAATCTTGATGATACAGTGAATGAGGAAATTGATCACTGTCAATATAATCTACTAAGCCTAGAACATGACAGCCTAAAAAACTTATACAGGGGGAGACTGAACGAAAAACTTAATTCAAGTTCAGGTGAAACCCCAGATGAGGAATACGAATGTATCACATTAAGCATCCATCAAGCTGCAAAAGAAGCACTAGGATTAGTGGAAGAAACTCCTAAAAGAACAAAACCATACTGGTGGGATGCTGAGATTGAAAGTGAAATAGAGGAAAAAAGGAAATTATATCACACGTACTTATCCCAAAAGACAGATAGAAGCAGAGAAGAATACAAAATCGCGCACTCAAAGGTGAGAAGAATGATCAATGATAAGAAGAATCAATCATGGATGTAAAAGTGCCAGAAAATAGATTCTTACTTAGGAGGTAGGAGAAGTACCGAAAGCTGGAAAACTATAAGATCGATCAAAAAAGAAACATGCAGAGATATTATTTCACCAATACCAGACAAAGAATGGGATGAGCATTTTAAAAAACTTTTAACTGAAGATAGAGCAGAATTCAAGGAAGACGAAAGAGACAATATCATTAGAACGATGGGATCTCCAGTACCCCTCACAATATCTGAGGTCAAAAACGTGTGCAAAACCGTAAAAAGCGGTAAATCTGCCGAACCCGGAAATATCCCAGCTGAACTTATTAAATATGGCACTGAAGAATTGTTTTGTAGATTACGGAATCTTTTCCAAAGATATTTAAATGGAGCTGTAGTACCAACTGAGTGGAAAACGTCATATATATCCACAATACACAAAAAAGGAAGGAAAGATATATGTGACAATTATAGAGGTATATCTGTAACTAGTACGCTAAGCAGAATATATGGCAAAATAATAAGAAATAAAGTGGAGAGCGAATATAAAGATATGGAGGCAGAAGAACAAGCTGGTTTCAGGGCGGGTAGATCGACTTCAGATCATCTCTTTTGTATAACCCAAGTTATTGAAAAGAAAATGGCATACGGACAAGAGCTCCATCTGCTTTACGTAGATTTGCAGAAGGCATATGATAGTATACCACTAAATCTACTTTGGAAAGCGTTGGAAAAGACAAACATAAGCGTACAACTAATTAAGGCCATCAAAGAGTTATACCGCAATAATAAGGCAAAAGTTAAAATAAAAGCAAAACTAACCAAAGGCTTTCAAGTAAATAAAGGTCTTAAACAAGGTTGCTGTATCTCGCCTACGCTATTCAAGATATATTTGGAACAGGTCCTTAAAGTCTGGAAGAGAAAATGCCAAAACATGGGAATTCCGTTGAATGAAACCACCTTGTATACTTTATGTTTCGCCGATGATCAGATAGTGGTAGCTCAGGATTATGACGACCTCGAATATATGACACGAAAACTAATAGAAGAGTACAATAAGTGGGGACTAGAGGTTAATATCAATAAGACAGAGTATATGTGTATTGGTGGAACGAAACAGGATCTAATCTTAAATACTGGGCAGCGAATTCAGTCCTGTGATGAGTATAAATACTTGGGTCTAAAAATTACAGCTGACGGAACACTAGACAAAGCTATAAAAGATAGAAACGTACAAGGAAGAAAAGCAATAACTTCATTAAATGGAATAATTTGGGACCAAAGTATATCAAAACATAACAAAAAGCTTATATATAACACCATTGTAAAAAGTATTATTACATACGGCTCAGAAGTATGGCCAATCAAAGATAGAACAGAAAAGATGCTTTCCGCTACGGAGATGGACTATTGGAGAAGAGCAGCAGGGAAATCAAAAAGAGAAAGAGTTACCAATCAAAGAATAAGAGAAATTATGACAGTGGGTGAACGTACTCTAGTGGATGATATAAGAACAAAACAACTGGTGTGGTACGGACATGTACAAAGAATGGATGATGGAAGACTGCCTAAACAAATATTACAATGGAAACCAACTGGCCGAAGAAAACGAGGAAGACCAAGGAGAAGCTGGAGAGAAGGAATAGATAGTGAAATAAGAATAAGAGGCCTAGATGATGAATTATGGGCAAACAGAAACGAGTGGAGATTGGGTATCGGAAGACGTAGAACGTTGTGAAACCGATAAATATATATATATATATATATATAGGTTTTCCAAGTAAGGCCTCGTAGAACGACTTCCATTAGTCTTTCAAATGTAGCTGGGGCATTGCATAGGCCAAATGGCATCACATTAAACTGATAAAGTCCACTTCCAGCAGAGAATGCTGTCTTCTCTTTATCTCTTTCAAAGATTCCTACTTGCCAATACCCACTTTTTAGATCAAGAGTAGAAAACCAATATGATCCTGCCAATGTTGTTAATGTGTCATCTATTCTTGGCAGTGGATAACTATCTTTCTTGGTCACATCGTTAAGTCTCCTGTAGTCGACGCAAAATCTAGTACTTCCATCCTTTTTAGTTACCAACACCACAGGAGATGACCAAGGACTTGATGATTCTTTAATAACCCCGTCACTGAGCATTTTATTAATGAGATTGTGAACTTCTTCCTGTTTGGCCATTGGTAGTCTTCTTGGGGGCTGTCTTATCGGTTGGGCATCGCCAGTGTTGATGGAATGTTGAATAAGGTTTGTGCGTCCCGAACTACTCTTAGTTTCGAAGATATTACTTTGTTCTTCTATAAACTCTCGCTTTACGAAATTCTTCTGGAGTGAAATGTTGCTAAGTTGACTGAAATTGCTGAAGTACCTCCGTTGGTAACTCAAATAATGGCTCAAATAATGCTACCACCTCCCCCTTATTAATTTTGACATTATTTGGGAAAATATTGGCGACTCTAATCGGGATGTCTTTATCGGTTTTAACTAGTGACTTTGCAACGAGGTAGGTGTTGGGTGTGTTCTGTTGGCTTATGAGTCCGACGCAGTTTGATGTTTTACTTTCTAGCCTCCCCAAAATTATGGTCTCACTGTTACCGACCAGTTTTGTTGTGCATACTGCCACAACCTTTATTGGTTCTTTATTGATGTGACTATTTGACAAAATGAACTCTTCATTCCCAAATCTTAGGGTATTAAGTTTATTATCAAATGCAAATCCATGTTTACTTATCAAGTCCATTCCCAAAATAAATTCATCTTCTATTTCTGCAACTAATACAGTGTGGCGAATCTTCAACCTTCCCAGCTGTAGATCTATCCGGTGTCTACTGTGATGTTAACTTGTCTTCCATTTATAAGTCCGTCAATGTTGAGGCTGTCAGCAGTATGTTTTAAACTTTTAATAGAGTAAATTTTGGGGGCTTCCCTTCCGTTAGTTAACACCCGCCTTTCCGTGTTGAAAAGTTTTAGTTTTTCCTGATCTCCTCTGCTGTACCTTGTCCCGCTAGATGGTAGGCGAGACCTCATTTGGACACGAAAATTGCGTTGAATGTGCCCTGTAAGTCCGCATCTAAAACCTTTTACATTTGGAGGGGATCGTGTGCTTTCTTTTAAAGAGTCAATGTTCTCTTTCAGTAATTGAAGAATTTGGCTTAGCGTCTTTGAAGGAACCTCTTGTTCATTGCTCATTTCCTCACCCCCGTGAATCTAAACAGCCCTTACTTGTGGCCTGGACATATTATTTGATGACTCGATTTCAAGGGCTCGAATCAACACTTCACTGCTGGTATGGAAGCGTTCTCGACGAAGTAATTTTGCTAAGTCCGTGTCTCGCAAGCCGTTAATGAAGCGATCTACCGTGAAGGGATCTCTGTAATTTTCTGGCATTTCTGGGTAAGCCAAGTATATCAGCCTCCTGATATCCGCTTCATACTCTTGTAATGACTTCCCTGTTCTTTGTTGACGAATATTTAATTCTGACCAATGCAAATTTCGTAAATGTTCATCTCTATATCTTCTTTCTAAAGCTGCCACTAAAGCATTGTAACTCTGTTTTTGTTCCGCTGGAATAGACCGTAAAAGTCCAAGAGCAGGTTCTCGTATAGCTACTAACAAAGCTCTAGCTTTTTCGTCCTCGTCCCAACCATTTGCAGCGGCGGCAGCTTCAAATTGTTGTTTGTAGGTGGACCAGGACGACGTTCCATCGAAATTTGGAGGCTTAATATTTTGGTTGGAATTTACAACACATCGAGCTTTTATTTTGTTGTGTTTTTTTTGGAGCTGTATAAGCTGGTTTGACACGTCCACACACCCCGACAACTTCTTCCCTAACATTCTGTACCTTTTCTTCAACATTTTGTACCTTTTCTTCTACATTCTGCAATTTATTTTGTACCTTTTGTTCCACGCTATGCATTCTTTGAGTTATTTCTTCCTTAAGATCTTCGGTTGCAGTCTTAAACTCTTCTCTCAGCTGTTCGGAGTTGCTCTTTATTTGATCAAAGTTTTCCTGCATGTCGTTCTGGTTTTGTTCCATGGTCTGCTTCATGTCGTTCTGGTTTTGAGCCATTTGAGCTGCTAGAGCCTGCATTATTTTAGTTAGATCTTCCATCTTTGCCGATCCTTGTCTAGTAAGCATCAACTTCGTGATAAATCACTTAAAACGTTTATTTTAGGGCTATAAAGCGAATGTCGAAGTTGGTTTTTTAATATCTCTTCCAATTCCTAAATAGAACCGAATGGACTGTTCTGGAATATACTGGTAAATGTTACTCTTTCTGCTACTAGACAAATGTAGAAGTCACTTTTTGATTATCTCTTTTGGTTCTCGAATAGACCGTCGTAGAATGTTATGGAATATTCTAGAAATAATTTCTAATTCTTACTTTTAAAATAACTAAGCTACTGTAAAAGTCGGTTTTTATTTATCTCCTCTGGTTTTCGAATATAACGTCGTAGAATGTTATAGAATCTTCTAGAAATTCTTTTTAATTCTTACTTTTGCAATTACTAAGCTAATGTCGAAGTCGCTTTTTGGATATTCCTTCTGGTTTTCGAATAGAACGTCGTAGAAAGTGATAGAATATTCTAGAAAATCTCTCTAATTATCAATTTTTGGACTGTAATGTTAATGTCGAAGTCGGTTCTCAAATATCTCTTTTGGTTTTTGAATAAAACAATATCGAATATTCTGGAAAAATCACTTACTGTTCTTCTGTCCAATTGTCCTAGCCGGTGGTACCATGTAAGGATAGTCTTTGCACTATTTATTTCTTTTAATCTCACTTCTGACACCAATTGTTACGGGTTCTCCACAACAATTAAAAACTCGCAAATGTCAAAAACAATACGTCAATTTATTTCGACAAATTATGTACAAAAAACCCGCACTTAAACTTACTAATAACTTGCTATTATTTCACTACTTTAATTCGCCTGTTAACTTCGCGTTAACATCTAGCGATCACTACCATTGGTTATCTTTGACTCCATACGCGGCGTCCGGCCCTATATATAGGGTCTGCCTACTATTCGAGAACCCTTCCATCTTTCTTCGAATCACGAGCATTCTCGTCTCTTCGAGAAGGTACCCGGCCGTGTATGAATTTGTCATAGATAACGCAACTAAAACCTAGACTAAGAATACAACCATAAGGTAAATTAACCTAATACTACACTAAACCTAAATAAATCTTAATTATAAAATTTAAATAACTTAAATTTGTAACATTATGTTGTCCTGCTCATTAAAATCGAGTCCCAACTCCTCGAGGGATCCGATGATTTGGTTATGAGACGCGTAAAACTTTTGATGACATTCATCATTATCCTCGTACCTAGATTTGAAAAGGAACTGGAACGAAGAATCTGCCTTCGCCTGTTTCGCGACCTCATTCGATTCGGTTATTTGATTTACACAAATAGCACGCTTGTCTAGCATTAATGTCTTTTTTGGTTTTGACATTTTGATTTTTAAAATTACCTTTTTATTCTAAAAATCTAAAATTTGTTAAAACTTCTTAAATGATTTAAAAATCCAATTTTAGTTTATAAAATTAAAGAAAAATTAATTAATAAAAATTTCATTAAATTAAAGAATTTTTAATTTATTTAAATTATTTATTATTTATTAACTAGTAATTAGTAATTAGTAATTAGTAATTAGTGATTAGTAATTAGTAATTAGTAATTAGTAATTAGTAATTAGTAATTAGTAATTAGTAATTAGTAATTAGTAATTAGTAATTAGTAATTAGTAATTAGTAATTAGTAATTAGTAATTAGTAATTAGTAATTAGTAATTAGTAATTAGTAATTAGTAATTAGTAATTAGTAATTAGTAATTAGTAATTAGTAATTAGTAATTAGTAATTAGTAATTAGTAATTAGTAATTAGTAATTAGTAATTAGTAATTAGTAATTAGTAATTAGTAATTAGTAATTAGTAATTAGTAATTAGTAATTAGTAATTAGTAATTAGTAATTAGTAATTAGTAATTAGTAATTAGTAATTAGTAATTAGTAATTAGTAATTAGTAATTAGTAATTGGTAATTAGTAGTTAGTAGTTAGTAGTTAGTAATTAGTAATTAGTAATTAGTAATTAGTAATTAGTAATTAGTAATTAGTAATTAGTAATTAGTAATTAGTAATTAGTAATTAGTAATTAGTAATTAGTAATTAGTAATTATTAATTAGTAACTAGTAACTAGTAACTAGTAACTAGTAACTAGTAACTAGTAACTAGTAACTAGTAACTAGTAACTAGTAACTAGTAACTAGTAACTAGTAACTAGTAACTAGTAACTAGTAACTAGTAACTAGTAACTAGTAACTAGTAACTAGTAACTAGTAACTAGTAACTAGTAACTAGTAATTAGTAATTAGTAATTAGTAATTAGTAATTAGTAATTAGTAGTTAGTAATTAGTAATTAGTAATTAGTAATTAGTAATTAGTAATTAGTAATTAGTAATTAGTAATTAGTAATTAGTAATTAGTAATTAGTAATTAGTAATTAGTAATTAGTAATTAGTAATTAGTAATTAGTAATTAGTAATTAGTAATTAGTAATTAGTAATTAGTAATTAGTAATTAGTAATTAGTAATTAGTAATTAGTAATTAGTAATTAGTAATTAGTAATTAGTAATTAGTAATTAGTAATTAGTAATTAGTAATTAGTAATTAGTAATTAGTAATTAGTAATTAGTAAATTTTAATTAAGGTTGTTTGTACTAACTATCCTCTGATATTACCAATTACCAAACTAGTAAAGAAAAAAGTTTTGTGTTGAATGAGTCTCGATCCCATGCCCTGCGGATCACGAGTCGAGCGCTATATACCCTATGCTATACGGGCTGTTTACAAAATTACCGGAGTCCGCGATCAAGTATGTCGACCAATGCCTATGCCGGCAGTGTAACCCAAGACAAGTAATTCAAACAGCACGCGCGTGGCTTACAATACTGTATTGGTCGACTATACCTTTTAATTCCATAGGTATATTCGATATATAACTCACCCGAGTTAATATTATTAACACACGTGACTTAAGAAAATACGAAAAATCTCGCCAAAAACGGAAAATTTTGGAAATTTGTAAGTTTGGAAAGTTAGAGGATAACTGCTGAAAATGTAAATTGAAAGGATCCGGCTCGAAGGACCATCAATGAGGGTGCAAACGTAAGTTGGGTTGAGTTTAGGTTGGCTGGTTCACCATTTACACCACTCATTCGAGAAATAACCAAATATTTGAGATAAGAAATTGAAAAACGTAATTGTAAAGTTCATTGAAAGGAAATCAGAAAAAACGATGCATATAAAATATCTAAAGTGCACCTACCTTAGTTTTCATCTAGTTGCAGTGGTTTTGGTCGCTTGGAAGATAGAAAAAACGGGAAAATTGTAGCACTCACGACGTTTCTTGTGCTTCTTGTCGGTTTCCCGATGGCGACTCCTCGCGCAGACTCGCGCGTGTCTCGGTGCGGGGATAAGTCATATGCATATACCCCGCGAAATTTGAAATGAAAAATAATTTTTTTATAAAAAAGTTTCACGGGCAAGACCTCAGAGGTAAAGGTAGCTCGGGGACGCGTTTCTGCCTCACTTTTTTATGAAAACTTTTTACCTCGTGAACTTCCTTCAAAAATGAAAAATAATATTAAAATATAAAGGTAGCCAAATAATTCTTGCACCAACACCAGGTGATTTGTTATTTTTCAATTTCTTTAATGCTCTCTTTATTGTCAACTTAAGTAGATCTTTGACAGCACCTGCAAGTTATTAAGTCAAACAAATTGGAACTTAGGACTTAAGTGCTAGGTAAGAAAGTGGACCTGGGTACCACACAACCATAAAAGTGATTATAATAAAACAAGATAAAGGAGAATTTTAGATGGTTATCATACATATTAAATTATAAAACAAAAATTCTAGAAATTAAACGGGCGTATTCAAACCATACTAAACCCAATAAAAAATTCATACATTAAGATCGATACCCTTTATCTGCAACAAGAAAATTCTAGTTTCTTAAATATTAAATTCGCTTTTTTAATTTTTTTTCAAAAAAAATATTTACTGATAGTATACTCGTAATGCTCGGTTTTCTGACAATGATAATTAAATCATAGCTGTGATGGAAAAATGGTCAATCTGTCAATAAAAATTAGCTCGATTTTTAAAGTGAGTGGAAGTGGGATTTAAGGGGTGGGTGGAGGTGGTGTGAAAAAATTAAAAAATAATTAAAAAAATTATTAACTTGATATCCAAACCTTTTAAACTCAATCATGTTATTTTTTTAAGAAAAAACATTTTTTTTTTAATTTAGGGGTAGTTTTTGATTTAGAAAAAAATATGTCCAATAATTAGCACTTCTTGTAAGCTTTCCAGGAAGATATCACAAGTGGGGTATTGCTATTTAAGATTTTATAGTGAGTGAGGGTGAGGAGTGGGTCGGGGTGGTTCAAAAAATATGTCATTTGTATTCCCCCCGACTTTTATAGAAACGGTTTTTTTTTCATATCTCCCTTGGTTTAAAAAATATAGCCATTGTAAGTTTTTAAAAACTTACCCTGTTTATTGTTTTTTCACATAGTATATTACAGAACAAGTGAATAAAGTAACATATTTTACACGAGTGTGAAATAAAATCATACGAGTATAAGAAAGTCACTTTCTAACGAGTTATGTACGCTACTTTTCCTACAGCCACAAGTTATTAACATGATTTTTCTTGTATTTTTTGCTAAAATCTACTTATTTTTCTCCCGAGAGACGAAAGTATTTTCTTCTCTAGAGAGTAAAATATATTTTTCAAAGCTTTGGCTCTTAGCATTGACAATGACAAGTCATTTTCCTCAATAGAGATAAAAATAAACATCAGTATGCGTGTGAAATAAACCGCTTGTATCTAGGGATAAACCATCGTTGCCAGATTAGCGAATTATTTTCAAAAACCTCAGTTTTGAATGACATTTTTTCCGAATAACCTTTTCTTTGAAATCATTCTTTTCGTATGACATTTTTTCAGAAAATGCTTTTTTTGAATGAAATTTTTTTCGAATAAGTTTTTTTCGATAACATTTATTTCAAAAACATTTTATTAGAAAAACGGTTTTTTCGAAAAATTTTCCTTAAGATAGCTTATTTCCTGTCTTACTTTTGAGAGTTCGAAATCGATGTTATCCTTACTTTTGTCAATTGATAGCAAACGTACCCTAACCTGCCAGACACCCCTGACCTGCTCCCTCTATAAAAAATGTACCCAATGAACAGGTTAGGATATGTTTGCCTTCAATTTAAGAGGGTTGGGAAAAAACCTAATTCAATCTCCCAAAGGAGGAATTCAAAAAAATATTTTTCAAAAAAATCTCATTACTTTTACAAACAAGCAGAACTTGAAAGTGTTATTCTTGTTATTAATTTTCGTCAGGTGATAATTAATTAATTGTCGCCCTAAACTGTTGTTTCCGGTTGTTACCTTTGGCAACACTGGAACGCTTTCTACGGGAATCGTGGGTATCCCGGTCTCTAATTAATAAATCCTATACTCTATCTGTTTTGTGTCCTCTTATATAAATTAAGCCCCTTAGATGTATACTTGTTCACTTGGTATAGCCTTGTCAATGGCAAAGGCCAATGTTTTGACAAATATATTTTCCTCTTCAGAGAACAAAATCCTTTCGTCTCTAGGGACACAAATAAAAAATTTGATTTTAACAAAAATACCAAGAAAATTCGGGTGAATACCTTATCTTGTAGTCGTAGGAAAAATAAGATACATAACGTGTTAGAAAATAACTTTCTTACTCTCGTGTTATTTTTGCACTCTTACACTCGTGTGAAACAAGTCACTTTCTTCACTCGTAATTTAATATATTATTTGACGGAACACTCAGCCCAGAGACATGGGAGGTCCCATGTCTCTTTCTCACTTCGTATTTTCGGTATGCCATGCCATCTTCGTTGACACTGTTGAATCGATATATTGCCTTTATTATACTTTCTTCTCAAGGAATTTTCAAGCAATTAAACTTTCAGGAAA
The DNA here is from genome assembly GCA_963576565.1 of Aspidapion aeneum. Classification (NCBI taxonomy): domain Eukaryota; kingdom Metazoa; phylum Arthropoda; class Insecta; order Coleoptera; family Brentidae; genus Aspidapion; species Aspidapion aeneum. The sequence continues at coordinate 49,713 of CAUYVT010000004.1, forward strand.
TTAATTCTTTATGACAAATCAATAAGGCGTAAATTGTTTATAACAGTCAGACCACCTCTATCAATTTTGAAGTCTATGAAATTGCACGTTTGAATATCGACAACTTTTTGCTAGTTTTTTATTATTAAAATTGTGTTTTTGTTCGGGGTCACGTAAAATTTTTAGTAAATAAGTTTTTAAATGCACGTTTTTTCTAAATACCGTTATTCGAAAACACTAATTTTTTTCGAATAAAAGCATTTTTTTGAAATAAAGTTTTTAAGAACATTTTTTGCAAAAAACATTTCTTTATGACTTTTTTTTTCAAAAACTTATATCCTTAAACTAGTATTCCTGTCTTCTTTTTGTGGGTTTGAAATCGGTGTTCTTTGGTAATTTATCGGTAACCTATCCTAACCTAAAGGGGGAATATCCTTGCTCCAAAAAAAATGTCCCTATAGGACCGATTAGGATATGTTTACGATCAATTTACGAAGATTAGGCTAACACATAAACCTTTTTGGAGAAAAAAATTCAGGGGGTGTCTGGACAGGTAGGATACGTTTGTAATCAATTGACAAAGGTTAAAATAACACCGATTTCGAACTCTAAAAAGGAAGATCGGAAAGCTATCTAGTTAAAAGAAATAGTTTTAAAAAATCAAAAAAACGTTTTTGAAAACAGTTATTAAGAACAATTTTTTATGACTTCTTTTTTAAAAACTTATATCTTTAAACTAGCTTTCCTGTCCTCTTTTTGTGGATTCGAAATGAGTGTGATCCTAATCTTTTTTAATTTATCGGAAACCTATCCTAACCTGTCCAGATTCCCCCTAGTTCCAAAAAAATATCTTCAATAGACCGATTAGAATATGTTTGCGATCAATTTACGCTAACTCATAATAAAGATAAATCTTTTTGGAGAAAAAAGTTCAGGGTGTATCTGAACAGGTTAGGATCGTTTGTGATCTATTAATTGACAAAGATTAGAATAACCCCGATAGAAAAGCTAGTTAAAAGAAATAATTTTTCGAAAAAAAATGTTTTCAAAAAGAAATTTTTGAAAAAAAAGTTTTTAACAAAATTTATTTCAAAAAGTTTTAACTGAAAAAAGAATTTTAGGCATATTTTTGCACAAAAAAAATGTTTTATAAAAAAGTTGCTTTTGAAAAAATGAGGTTTGAATTTTTATAAGAACACTTTTTACAAGCATTTTGAGTGCAGTAAATTCTACTTTACCGCGCCAGTGTGAAAACATTTTTCCGCATAGAAATGTCAAATTTTAGACAAACCTGTTTTCTGAAGTTTCTAATGATAAGATTGCCTGTGAAATACCTTGGTTACTATGGTGTAAAGCTACGGTGTTAAATTTCGCTAAAACACTTTTTTTGGAAGAAGTAGCGTGATTTGGTGTGGATTTGTTTAGGTTTATTTTTATTATATTTTTTTTTTTTTTTTCCTGACGCCTATAGAAAAACAAATATTCGTGATTTGGTGTGGATTTGTTTAGGTTTATTTTTATTATATTTTTATTTTTTTATTTTCCTGACGCTTGTAGAAAAACAAATATTCCTAACGCTTGCAGAAATGAGCGTGCGACAAGTGATACACGCACTGATTTTAGTTTTGAAAGTGCCACTTTTTGCTTCGAAAACCCTAAGAATCAGTACCTTAATTTTTTTTCTTTTTTTGATCTCCCTAATGACTTAACTTTCAAATAGTTTTTTAGGAACCGCTATTTAAAAAAATGTCTGTTTCCGGTCGAATTTTTTTTTCTACGACCTCATACGAAAATGATGGATGTCACACAATGTGCATCCTCAGACAAGGCTGTAACAAAACGGGATTTGAGCATAAATGGTATTTTTGCCATTTATAAGTTTTTAAAGATTTTTAATTAAATATTGTTTTTGTCATCAACAAGCATTAATTATATGCAAGACTAGGTTAAGATTAAGTAAAATTTATGGCAACTCGACGACTTGTTTTTAGGCATGTTTTCAGGTTCGCTGTATTTTAATAAAAGTTGTATTCGGCTAATATGTCCTTTGAGCCACTAACATCAAAATAATTCTTATTTTGTAACTGGAAACAAATTTTAAACTATTTTCAATTAAAAAAAACACACTGTATAATTTTAGTTTCTAACGGGTTTTTCAGTCTGGCTTGCATTGCTATTTCGTCTCTTAGTGGAGCGCTTAAAGCGCAGTCTATTTCTTTCTCGCCAAAGCGAAAGGGAGTAGAATTCTAGCCAATCAACGCCAAGATATTTGTTCCTTCAAGCACAAGGTCGCTTTAACTGAGACGGGAAACTTTCGAAAGTCGTCAGGGAGTTTACTCTTTAGTTTGCCTTTGCCTGGTACGCTTTCATTCCCACTTCTTAACTGGGGAAATTTATCAATTATTTTAACATTGTATAAAACTCTTAACTTTAATATTTATAATTATTTTGGTCTTTTCTTTTAGAGTTTATTGATTGTAAAGTCATTAATTATTACTGTTTCCAGTGTTTTGAAATAATGTGTTTAACTGTTTTATGGTTCTTTATCAACAAAATACAAACCATTCGTTGCCCTAAAATCGGCGATTTTAATTAATAACATATCCCAAACCTAAACAGTAATATTAAGTAAATTAAACAGTTGATTGAATAGTTTCACTCATTCAATCAACGTTTAAGATGTTGATAAATATATATATTTACAACAAATTTATAAAAGGTTTATAAAACCTAAAAGTTTAAGAAGTGTAAATATTTGAATACAAAAGTTTAATAGTAGTAAAAAGTCGATATTCAACTAATAAATATAAGAAGTGAAAGTGTAAAGCTACAAGAAGAAAATTGAAAAGGTATGTATGATTATCCTATTAGTTATACATTTGAGAAAAACGTTTATAGCATACTTTTCCTCCAAGAACCGCCAAATTCCCTTTCGAGATCGTGTAAATTTAATAACATATAGTAACATTTAATCTTTTCATAATTTATATAAGTTGTAGCCTAAGTTGGTAGCTTACAACATTTAAGCCTTGGCCACTTGAGGTGACAGTACCACTGTCACACGCAGGCCCCTGTTACAAGGCCAACAAAAAAATACAGGCCACGACCCTGAAAAAATCAGCTGTTGTCCAGGGGCTGACTTTTACATTGGGTCTTATGGGAGGTCAGACGTTTTTTTATGATATTTTCAAAATGGCCCTACAGATTTCCGCGAAATTTCAGTCAAATATACTCAGACACTATCCTCATATTCCACCAAACTTTTGGAAGGATGCAAGGTGATTAAAAGGTTAAAATTTTTAACATTTAGCATTTTTTATTTTGAATTCAAATTACCCGCCATGTACCGCATGCCAACTGTTATATTTGACAAGTATTGGACTTTGTCATCTGTGTTTGTCACAATCGCTTCTGTTTTAAATTTAATTTTTGTGTGAGCTAATGAAGCGGCTCTGAAAGATTAAGGATTACTGTAAATTAAAAAGAAAAATTGTTCTGCAAGAATATAGTAAAAACAATCTCAAAACCGGCTTTATTTAAAAAAAAATCAAATATTCATGAACCTTCATTCCAACTTCAATATTTTAAAGACAATCAGCTGTGTCGTGACGTGACCATCAAAAAAAAGTCAGCCCCCGGATGTGACGTCAACAAAGTGGAGGATCGTGGCCCGTCCGTTTTGATAGCCCTGCCTCAGAAAATGATTAATATCATCCGAGTGCAGAAATTTTTCCACACATTTGTGGAAAAGTCTGTTACTGCACATAATATATAGAAAAGTGTACGTTGACTGTCACTGCTAATTTCAAAAATTACTGTTCGTTTAAATAAGAGCGGAAATTTGTTTGACTTCTTTAAATAGTATATTACATATCAAGCGATGAAAGTGACAAATTTCAAACGAGCGTAAATGTTGTGAACGAGGCGCTAGCCGAGTGAAACAACACGCGAGTGTAAGAAAGTTATTTTCTATCGAGTTGTGTACGCTATTTTTCCTACGAGCACTGTTAAACTATACCAATTTTTGTAAAAATTGGTCTTTAATTTTGCACAAATCAAATGAAACAACACATGTGCGGAAAAGTATGGTTTATGATAGTTAGTGTCATCGCACACTTCTCCATACATGTGAGGAAAAGTATTTTTCCACACATTGGCGGAAAAATTTCCGCACACGGGTTAAATCTAACGTTTTCTGAGGATGCAAATCGTGTGAAATCCATCATTTTCATATGTGGTCGTAGGAAAAAGAAATTTTGCAGAAATTGATTTACTCCATAAAATCTTGATCAACTAGTTATCAGTTTATATCTTTTATTGATCTTGACTTAATCAATAATCCTGATTACCAACTCTAACCCTCGCTCTAACCCATTTTTCTATTTCTTTCTAGTAAAAACAAAGTTGATAATAATAATTTAAGTAAGTCAAATATATTTTTTAAATTGATTAATCTCAAAAATTTTAGATGTTTCATGCTGCCCCATTAAATAATTTGTGTTGTGTCAACCTAACCCATAGAAGGGATAGCTTAAAACAATAGGCAATATATTCTTTATAATAACAATTAAATTAGCATCAAAAATTTTATTTTTTTAATTGTTAGTTACTCTCCAAAATCTTGTGCAGGATTTCTCTCAAATAGACAGAGGAATTTTTTTTCTTAAAATAGGATAATGAAGTTCAAGTAGATTATGATTTTTTCCCCCTTAAGAAGTACATGGTATTCAGAAAACCTCCTTTATGTTTTTAGCTTAATACGTCTATGATAAGTACCCTAATATCAAGCAAATCTCTAGATATCTATGCAACCCTGATTGCAAACCTGCGCGCAAACCGAGAAGGGTGGAAATCTCGCCGCCAATTTTCCCCGGAAAATCCCGTTTTCATTCACTCAGTTCGGCCGCGATGTGGTTTCCGGGAGCAAGACGCTAACTCTAACCTCACTTACCGTTTTAATCCTGCCCGCCCTTCTGTTTGAGTGACTCATTCAGATTCATTCAGTTTTTGACTGAAACTGGACGTGAATCAATACTTTGTTATAGTTGCTAAAGGTAAACAAGTTAGTTTTATTGATCAAATATAGTATATCAGGGTTTTGTTGTGCTCAGGGAGAATAACAAAACATATTGTCAAGGTTTTAATTGTTGCACAGGTTGTCCCAGCCTTCTGTACGTTTGGCTTTTGTTATATTATTTTTTGTGTTAGAGCTTAAACAGGCGCGGATATACAAGAAGAAAAAAAGGGGAAATTCACCCCCCCCAAATTTCAAAATATATTTAGTTTTGACACCTCCTGGTCACTATGCAAAATTGTTTTAAGCAATAACTATTATGATGTTGCACCCCCTTCCCCCTCAAATAAAGTTCGTAAATCCTTCCCTGGCTTAGAGAGCCATCCAGGCCAGTGGCGGCGCGTGCCTTATTGTGCAAGGCGTAGAACAAGTAATTTTCAAACAAGGATGGCATAGAGATTTAGTAGGTATACTTGATCTATGCCTAGATATAAATTTTACATTTGTAAATAGACAATTAAAAATATATACCATGATTTCTCGTTAAAAATGTTAATTACTGGGTTTTTCCTTGGGACAGACTCATTCTACCTTATGACATGTGTAAGGATTCTTTGGCCTTTCTTCTATTTTTCTGCTTAAACTTTCTTGTCTGAAAAAAATACTATATTCCATATTTTCAATTTTTTTGTCCAAACTATGGTGACTATATAAATTTGTTTATATATTGAACTAAAAACGAACCTTTGCACTAAATATAAATTGTAAGAATTTTTTTTAAATTAGTTTTTGCGTTTATTATTAAACTAGGTTTTTTTAGGAAAAATACGTTGAATATTTAGGCAACGTAATATCTTAACTTTAAATTATCCCAACTCATACAGAACTCAAAATATTTTTTTTCTTAGAAAATAAGATGGTCTGGACATTAAGTCATTAAACTCCACTAAAAAACTTTTTTTTTCACAATTTTGTTTATTACGCGATATACAACATTTAAAATTGGGTCGTTCTACAGTGCTTCGCATCGGGTTGCTCCCGCTCAGATTTCTTGGTTCAATCAGGCTAAACGTTTGCTTCCGAATCTCGAGTGGATCGATGTCCTGAGACTGACTAAAGGATTTGGATCAAAACAATAAACATAACCTTATTTTTTGTATGCATTTTGATATTTTTTTCTGTGGTTTTGTTCGGTTTTTTTTCTGTGTAGTGCAAAAAATTTTATACAAAACTACTACTATACTATAGTAGTGTGCTCCGATTTCAAAAATTTTTATATATCTTTGTTTCAGATGATTTTGAAACTTTTTTGTTGAGCCGTCTGTCTGTCTGTCTGTCTGTCTGTAACGACCAACGCGCATAACTCAAAAACCGCTTGTCCGATTTTAATGAAATTTGGTACCTTGGCTGGATCTTGCGTCGAGATGGTCCCATTTAAAAATGAACAAAATCCACCGAGCACAAGCCAAATAAGAGGGTGGGGGTAGATTTCAAAAATTAGAGTTTATGTGAAAATATGGCGTGTGTGATATCAAACGAAAGGTAATTGGGTCTGGAGTTAAACAAAATATATTTTAGTTTTTTTAACAAAGGGTGGGGGTAGATTTAAAAAATTAGAGTTTAACTTACAACATGGTTTGTGTGGTATCAAACGATAGGTAATTGAGTTTGGAGTTGAATAAAATATATTTAATTTTTTAGTTATATTAGCTCATCCGTACTCTACATCTATAGAACCTAGTGTGAGCTTAGGTGCCCATATATTGGCAGAGTATTTTTGAGTTTTCTGTAAACTTTAATTTCTTGCGTTAGCCTACCATTATTTATGATACCTATTTATCTTTTTATTAAACCTTTGGGAAAATTATTTTTTATAATAAAATGGCGTCTGCAAGTTTTAATTTTCGTAGTAAGCTCTTTTATTTCGGGCCTACCCCTATTTATTATATTTGTCTTTTCAATAAAATGTTAATCAAAAAAGCCACTTTACAATCACACAACTTTATAGTTTTAACGGTCGTTGCAATATCCTTTACCGCCGAAACCGAAGCCCCTTACTGGCACGCCATTGTAAAATGCATATCGTCATCTTAATGGTACTATTGTAAGTCACAAAATACAGTTTTTACAAAAGAACGTTTTTTAGTTGGACTTAGCATGGGTCAAGGTATGATCACTTAAATTGGTCGGGCGGATGGTGAGGACGTTTCATCCCTTAGACATCCAAAATGTCTGCATTCAATAAAGCGCGCTTGAAGCTATACGTTTCCGCAAAAAAACTAAAAATGGGAAAACTGGACATACGAGGTGTGACAATTAAATTTTAAGACTGGCCCCCGTACTAACAGGTTTTAAATCTCTACGCCTCAGGCGGTTGGAGTTATTCACCTTGATGTGCGTTCTACTACCGCGCGCAATCTTGTCGTCTTTCCTCTGCTAGTTTGGCTTACCCAGTGGTTTGAAGCGGATCGTGCATAGCTCATTTGACGGAATTACGACAACCGAAAAAATTGAGCAACGTATTAATTTAAAGTAAAACTTAAAAAAACCGCTACTGAATGCTAAAAGATGTCTACGGGGAGCAGTGTATGTCTCGTGCAATGATTTTTATGTGGTATAAAAGCTTTTTCGAGGGTCGTGAAGAAGTTAAAAATGATGAACGAGAAGGGCGCTCCAACACATCCAAAACAGCGATGCTCATTGTTTTTCTTTTCGATATTAGAAGTGTTATTCTTATTGAATGGGCGCGTGAGGGTCAAGCAGTTAATCAACATTTATATTTGGAAGTATTGATGTAGCTAATGGAACGTCCAAGAAAAAAACTTCCAGATTTGTGGAAGAACAACGCGTGGCCGCTCTACCAGGACAAAGCACCGGCCCACAATGCCCTATCCATTAAGCAGTTTTTGTCTAATAAGAAGATCACCATCGTTAAAAACCTACCATATTCGCCACTTGGCTTCTTGCGACTTCTACCTGTTTCCGAAAATGAAGCAATCGTTAAAAAGAACCCGTTTTAAAATATTAGAACATGTCAAGAGAAAAACGACATATCAGAAAAGACTTCTTAAGAGCCTCTTTTCTGATGATTTCCAAAATTGCTTTCAACATTGGAAAAAAACGCATGCAATGCTGCGACGATAGAGAAGGGGACTACATTGATGGGGAACATCAATTTAGTTGTATTAGTATTTAAATAAAGTAGTTTTTTTACAACAGTCTTATAATTTTATTGTCACACCTCGTAGAATAGTTCTGCAATAGGTATATAACCACAAAGAATTGCTATAGGCTAGATTTGACATAAATACGCTCAAAATATATTGCTTTTGATATAGTCTTACCATTCCTACAGGACTGGCGCTAATTACGTCAAGTTTTAATAGTGAACTATTGCCCCTGTTACCTACCTATTGGAATTCTTAAAACTAAATTTTGCTTGTTTTAAAATGTTTTTAAAAATAAAAAACAACAATGTTAAGGGATTGTTGTAAAAGTGCGTCTGATTAAAGATTCCACTTGAAGAACCCCAATTAGGATTTGGATCAATCAGAAATCAATTTGCAATTGCTCCAACAGAGATATGGTCCAGCAAGAAGCGGTCAAGTGGAGTGTTGATCGATAATAGTAATCATATTTAAAATCAAATATCCATAACACACTGTGCCCTGCATCAGGTGCGGATCTACGGGACGGGAAAAAATTGAAATTCTCCCCCCAAATCTCAAACTATATTTAGTTTTGATACACAGAATACATGCAGTTTTTATTATGATATTTTCCCCACCAAATAAAGTTCCTAGATCCGCCCTGACTGCGTACGTTAAGAAGTCGCAACTTGGCTCCTTCAGATTATACTTCTTTTCCTATTCTTCCGGTAATCAGTAATACTACTTACTAATGCCGACATTTCCAGAAAAGGCTTGTTTTTCGAGCCAGCAAGTTCTGGCATGACAGACTCTTGCTTCCTTGCCTGTGGCCGTCGGCTTAGAGAGCTGAGGCACAGCTATGAGGTCAAAGGCTTTGCCTTCTTAAATAATATAAAAGCTTGCGTAAAAAAAAATGGCACGGTCATAAAAAATTGAGTACCTACATCGGAAATGGCAAAGGCTGAAATGTTTTTTTTTTTAACTTGATTATTTTCAAAGCCAATGAATAAACTTCACTCCAAAAAAAACCTACATTATCTTACCACAACGCAGAACCACATCTTTTTAGAAAAATGTCTTCATTTTTACCTAAGACAACCACTAATACTGTTTAAATATAATAGGAACTTATTGCAATAAAGCCAGGCACTTATTGTGCCGGGCACTATTCTGACAGTTTCGCATTATAAGAACGGCTGTCTTCTTTCAAAATTAGGCCTTTGTATATTATAAGAGCCGGAATTAATAGTGCTAGTCAACCACGGACACCGGTGTTTCGGAATATACCATACCCCTATGAAGTTGCCTTTTATACTTGATTAACTCATTGTTTTCGGTTACAAACCGATACCGTGGAGACGGTGACAGCATGGTCTGGTTGAACTGTGATGAAAAGTCTTTCTTCCTTATAGACCGGTGGACCTTTTCGTCCCGCCATGGACTAAGTTTCCTTGGTTCGCTGTCGTTCACTCGTAGAATGAAAAATAGGTTTCACCTATTTTTTAATTCTTTTTGATTTACCTTGTATCTTGTAGTCAGTTTGTTCTACTTTGTGTTAGGCAAGCCACGCTGAGGATGGAAATGCCTTTTTCCGAAACACCGGTGTCCGTGGTTATACTTGATTAACTCATTGTTTTCGGTTACAAACCGATACCGTGGAGACGGTGACAGCATGGTCTGGTTGAACTGTGACGAAAAGTATTTCTTCCTTATAGACCGGTGGACGTTTTCGTCCCGCCATGGACTAAGTTTCCTTGGTTCGCTGTCGTTCACTCGTAGAATGAAAAATAGGTTTCACCTATTTTTTCATTCTTGTTGATTTACCTTGTATCTTGTAGTCAGTTTGTTCTACTTTGTGTCAGGCAAGCCACGCTGAGGATGGAAATGCCTTTTTCCGAAACACCGGTGTCCGTGGTTGACTATACCCCTATGAAGTTGCCTTTTACAGCAGTTTTTTGTCACATCATTATTATTGTGGTATAGGTACCTTTATCTTAAACATTTTTGTTTTCGTGGGAGACTAAATTTCAGGGGGAGGGGGGCGAATAAATTTCAGAGGGGACCCGGGCCCCTTCTGGCCGCCCCCCTTAACGTTGTGGCTATCCTGTGTGAATACCATAAAACTCAATTCAATTCAAAAGTAGCTTTATTGCCAAAAATATATCAAGTACACATAGCTTAAATTAAATAAATAGGTAATACATACAGCACTACAAATTAAGTTTATAGTTATCACCAAACACACCTTTGTTAAAAAAGTACTTAGTATAATATCAGTTATCATATTCGTTTATGTATGTATAGGGTGATCACTTATAAACGCATCCCCTCCTTAACTTTGTTAATATTCAATCTAAAAAGATGAAAAACACAAAACTAATAAAATTATTTACGTTTTAACCACAGTTTCAGTTTTTTTTCGGATTTCGGAGGACATTTTTTTAAAGAGAACACCCTGTATATTTTTACATTCTTGAATCCCTCAAAAAATTACCTTTCCAAAAATGTTACATAGTGTGGGTATGCGTCTAATAGTTTTTGAGATATAAGCATTTAAACTTTTGATGTAAATGTTAAATAATTAACATACATACATATGTACTGGGTAACAAACATATTGGGTAGGGCATATTACCTAATAAAAGAATTGTTCCTTTCTTAAATTTAGTAAATGCCATCCTCGAAGCCGTGCCAAGAAAAAAACTTCAGGGGGATTAAAAAATTTCAATAAAAATTTGTGTATTATGCATTTTTTTCTTATTTGTGTTGCTGAGAAATCTCTTTTAGTACACTTTGTCGACTATTTCCTAGATATGACCTAGGCGACCTCTAACTTAAATATTTTTGTTTATATTATAGATATATTAAAATAGTTTTTTTTAAAAATATATAACCACTTTTATTTAAACTTAAAAAATATTCACTAAGAAGCAAAATCTACAAAAGAGGTTCAAATCTGCTTCCGTTTAGTTGAATACATATTTCAAATCTATTTCTTAAACTACGAGTATTAATAGTGTTTAATAAATATTGTGGGAAACTTTGAGCTAAGCGGTTTATTTCTAAATCTACTAATTCCCGCATTTGTTGTCTGTTTTGAATGTCTAACAGGTGATAGAGGAGGTCATATTCTGATAAAAAAAGTTCTTATGCATGGGTCAAAACTCTTTCTTTGTCGAGATACAGAGCATCAAAGTTGGCAATTTTTTTAACTTTTTTGATAATAACTTTTTTAAAAAACGCAGTAAAAATATGAAATTGGGTAGAGTCGTGTATTAGAACAAGAGTAATAAACTAAAATAAAAACTATTTTGAAAAAAATTAGTCAGTCAATTTTTTTTAGAAAAAACTATTTTTTTGATATAAACTTTTATAAACGCCATATTAAACGCAATGTTTTTTTTTTATATTTTTTGTTAATAAAAGCAAGTCTCTAGCAAGACATAATAATAAAATATTATTGATATTTTTTAAAAAGAATAAGTAAGCAAAAATTATTTTTTTAAAAATTATTATTTTTTATACGTTTTTGGAGGATATTTTGACGGCCTGTATCTCCTCAACTTGTAATTTTATCAAAAAAAGGAACACCACATTTTTGACTCACAATTAGCTAAGTATTCAGGTGGCTGTGACAGATTTCCTTTTTTTTGTAAAACCTTTTTTCCCCCACTCCTCTAACTTTAAAAATCCTATACCTTGAAAACAGATGTGTGTTTACCCCCATGTTATATAAACTTTTTTCTCGGAAATAACCTCCTCTATCACCTGCTGCACTATGGCCCCTAAGTTATTGGACACCCTGTATAGGCCCTTAAGAATATATCAGGAGTTAAATCATAACTGCTTGGTGGCCATCATATATTTCCATTTTTTCCTATCCACTCCCTAATTTAAAAAAAAAAACTCCTAAACACCTCTGGTGTTGTGAGGGGTGGCTCCATCTTGATGGAATATAAGATTTTGTATTTGATTCAGAGGCAAATTGTCTAAAAAATCAGTCAGATATGTTTCCAAAAAATATAAATAAGTTTCTCCGGTTAAGTTGCCTTCAAAAAAATAGGATCCTAATATGCGGTCCTCTAAAATTCCACACCATACGTTGAGCGTCTATCTTCCTTGTTGTCGCACTTCCTTAACAAAGTTGGGATTTTTAGTTGCCCAGTGCCCATGATTTTGGCGATTTGGTACTCCACAAGTTGAAAATGATGACTCATCTGACCATAGAATTGTATACAAAAACTGTAGATCTTCGTTCATCCTTTGAAGCATTAGATGGCAAAATTCCACCCGCTTTCGCATCTGCTCAGCTGATTAGGGTTGCGACGTTCGCGCTTTATATGGAATATAAGAATGTTTTCTAAGTTCTTTTCTTACCTGTCCAAAAGAGTTTCCCCTTTGAACACCTTCTTGTTGTAAAATTTGACAAACTTTACGAATAGACACGTGGATTTTCTTCAAAGTGCAGTAAAATGTTCAGATTCATCTCATCGTTTGCAGTACCTGCTCTTTTTTTTCTATTTACACTTGAGGTTTCTCTAAATTTTCTGTAGAGACGAATAATTAATTGTTGTTTTAGACGGACACTGTCTTTCTGGGTATTGTTCTCTATATTTCCGTACGGTAGAAGACGCGTTATAATTATTTTTTGCATATAATAACAACATATTTTGTCGTTCTTCATCTGAAAAAATCATTATAAAATAAATATTATTTACCTACAGAGGCACTACAAAATAATACCATTTAAATTTTATGAAATGACAATTAGTATTATTATTCGCCCCCCTCCCCCTGAAAATTGAAAGTTCTGTTATTCTTTTGTTTTTCGTTTTTCCACAGCTATGCTACTACTAGCATCTTATATTATTAACGTTTTATAGCAAAAGTTTAAAAGCTTAAATCTTAAAAACTATTAGACGTATACCCACACTATGTCACATTTTTGGAAAGGTAATTTTTTGAGGAATTCAATGATGTAAAAATATACAGGGTGTCCCCTTTAAAAAAACATCTCCTCATGGGCCTACAAAAAAAATCCTAAAAAAAAACTGAAACTGTGGTTAAAACGTAAATAATTTCATTAGTCATCCACTTTTTGTTTCATCTTTTTATGTTGAATATTCACAAAGTTAAGGGGGGGTTGCGTTTATAAGTGATCACCCTTTACATCACACTTCCAATTCATAGCAATATTATTTTTTATTAATTGCAATGGTATTGAAGATTACTTGACCACATGTAATAAAAGTAGGAACAAATATCCAAGCAATGTCAGCTTTCATTAGGTAGATTTGCTATTTAAACCCATTTATGGCCGCTGATGCGTATACGCAGAAATTTATTTTTTTATTAAAAATGGGAGAATTTTTGGCTTAAAATATGGGCAATACCATTGACCCAATGTTAAACATGAAGTAGCGGAGTTATTTGTTTTGACGCCACATATGTGTTACTGTAATGTGTTGATGTGATGATGATATTTCAAATATAACCTTAAGTTTTATTTCTACCATTGGCCATCGAAGAAATATTTCTTCGATGCCTTGGCCTAAAATGGGTTAAAATAAAATAAATAAAACAATCACTTACGTAAATGATCGCCGTATCGTAAATACAGTGTGCGAACTTTGTCCATTGCCGCATGTTTTTTTAGGTGTAAATTTTAAGTAGTTAAAAATTACAATGTAAAAATACAAAGCGACAAAAGAACCATGTATTATAAATAAAAATCCTTGTTAAAAGAAAATTTGTAGCAGAGGTAGGTAATACTAAAGTAGGTACATTAAGTTACATAAAAACCAATAAATCAAATAAACTAAAATAGTGATCTATCATGACATATATATATATATATATATATATATATATATATATATATATATATATATTTTTATTATTTTTTTTCTTTGTTAAAGATTAAATTATTATCACAACCAGTTTCTTTCGTACACCAGATACTATCAGGTAAAATGTAAGAAGATAAAAAAATGTTTAAAAAAATATATTTACAGTTATTCAAAACACAGTATTTTGTTCACCAAAGAATTCCTCAAGAGTATAAAAAGCTTTGGAAATTAGAAACTCCTTTGTCTTTTGTCTAAACTTTTTATAACATGGCATTTTTCTTATATCTTAAGGCAAATGGTTAAAGAGTCTTCTACCATTATAGATAATTAAATCCTTAATTAACGTTGAGTGACGTATTGGTATATATTTTTTGTAAATGAGACAAACGGTCTCTAAAATAAATAGGCTACACAAAGTTAAAAATAGTGGCCTGCATGAGCATCTTATTTTAACCCCAAATCTATTTTTAATGCCCTTTTTTGCAAAACAAACACAGATTTAAACAGTTAATCAGTATAGCTTCCCCAAAAACAGATGCTATAAGACACATGCGATTTAACTAAAGAGAAGTAACAGTTTCTAGCAATGTCAAATCCTGGATAGTACTGGTAAAGCAAAGGAAGAAGAACAATTTTAGTTTATAAGTTTTTAATATGTTCGTCAAATTTTAAGTTGCCATGCAATACTAACCCTAAAAATTTATTGTGTCCTGAGTTTGAGACATTTCGTCCGCTAGCTTAACTTCATTTAACTTAAAATTTAAAATTTTTGTATTTGAAATTATTAGAGATAAAAGGTTGTCGCACCACTCTTTAATGATACGAACATCTTCCTCAACAATAATAGAGAGATTTTTGTCATTGGGATCATGCCAAATGATTGTGTAGTCGTCAGAAATATATAAGAAACAATAATGGGCCCAATATATAGACTTGCGGAACACTAGTATATAATTTGGACCATTAAATGCAACACTTTGTCTTCTATTGCATAAATATGACTGAAACCATTCATGAGGCAAACCTCTTACTCCATACACAAACAGTTTTCGCAATAAAATTTCATGATCATTACAATCAAACGCTTTACTTAAGTCACAGAAAACAGCTGCTGCCTTATCGCCTGAGTTAAGCTGAACATATAAATTATTTAAAAAATTAAAGATCGCATCAGTCGTATTTTTCTTGGATTAAAACCCAAATTGGATTTTACTTAAAAGATTGTGTTTCGTTGAAAATGAAGCTAACCGATTATGATATTTTTGATTTATTTGATGAGTTTTCAATTTTATGTTTGAAATATTGTCTTTTTGCCACTTTCATTGTGCTTTTGTAAATTTTTTTGTAGTTGTTATAGAATATTAGAAAGTTATTATCAGAAGAAACAAATTTTTTAATATAATTTAACGACCTTAAATTAAGAGCTGATTTAGGTAAACCATTGGTATACCAAGGGCTCCTTTTTTCTGATTAATTTTTAACATTTGGAAATAAGTAATTGAAAGTGTTCTAAGGGGTCATTATTCAAAAGAATTCTCCTCCAATCAGTTTGATTACAAGAGCAGTCGATGCAGTCGAAATAATCCTAGTAGGTTGATCTACGGGCATTGTTAGATTACCAGATTTAAGCAGTCTTTAAAAATTTTTATCTAATTAGTTAATGTTTAAGTCGCCTGTTAAAATAATATTGGCATTACACGAGATACTAGATAGCATTACTTCAGTTTAACTGACTACAATAAACAACAGAAGACTCGCACAGTTTTTCCAGAAGCAAATGGTCAAATCTATCTACTTTAAAAAAAATTAACTCGGATAACCCAACAAACAATTAAAGTTGTAACGACGAAACCCCAACTAGAAAGAATTTCTTAAAAGTAACCGCAACGTACTCCCGCTACGTCTCAGTATACCATACAGCGACGTTATAATTCCCTAAGTGGGGAACCAATTTCTGGTTATAACTACTTGGCCAAGTGTTTAAAGTCACTGTAGTAACAACTACACTACTACGTCGTAGCCAGGTATCTACTACGTCGTAGAGGCTGTTTTTTTTTCGTAATGGCATAAAAGTTGCGATGTAGTTGCAAATAATATAATCGTTTCTTTTTGGTAGAATTGTTACACAATATGGTGGACACAACAGTAAACAGACTCGCTTAGTTTTTTTGTTTGGTTATGGTTATAATATGAATTATGTTATCCAAAAGTGTGAGAATTTACTAGCAGAGGATCAAAATTCGAGTGCGACGCAAAGTTTTTTGTATAACATGCATTATATATATTGCAAAAAACCGGTGCGCCCGTAAAATTGAGCCGTTTTCTGGTAGCTGATGGAATTTTTGTGTTGTGATTTTGGAGGTTATGTTTTCATAATCGACAGTTAACTCCAACAAATGGTGCTTAAGAAGAGCATTTTTGGTAAGCTTCAACTAATTTGTTTATAAAATAGTATGGCTCTTTAATATGAGCTCATAAAACGACAACAAAAATATTAAATTTTCTTTCTTACATAAAAACATGGCGTCTCAAACTATATTCCCTGATAGTCGAAAAGGTTACTTGAAAGTAGTTGCGGCTTTAAAGTTGATCCAAAAAGTTATTTTGTCTACATTGTTACATCAGATGTTACTATGATGACACAAACTTTTGTGGTAAAAATTAAAGTTATAATGTAGTTGTCGGATACACTTGTTTGGGACTCCAATGAAGCTTAACTTTCTAGTGGTAATTAAGTAGGATATAAAAGTCAGGGCGACTACGAAATAACGACTAAAAAGAAAGTAAAACTTTAGCAACGTCCTATTGTGGTAGAGAAGACTATCAGAATCGACTATCAAGAAACAATCCTATGAAGTAGTTTTGGGGCTCCCTGGTGGTCCAGAAAGGAGATTTGTCTGGAATTTAACGGTGTCAGGCGTGGACTGTAATTTTAAGGGAATAAGGTCATAGGCTAAGCTGGTACAAGGGATTCTGAAATGGTCTAGTTTACCTTCTAGGTTAGTGTAGCAATAAACAAATGTATGTAAGGTAAAAATAATGCATTTTCACTTACCATTTTTATACAGGAAGCGGAACTCATGGGAGGACACGCTGTTTAACCGTATTCTTTGCACCCACATTCATGTGGTAGGAGAGTCGCTAACACGCGTGTATTATCGTTCGAAGGCGAAACGGTTCTCTGTGATGCTGCAGCAGGTATTCGCTGCTGCGTTCATTCTCCCACATGGCGCCCAGTGGCGTCGTTCAAAGTTTCCCAGCGACCTATTATTGTGCACGGTAGCATTAAAGGCTTGCAAAAAGGTTGGAAACTCCTTAAATTCCCCTTGAAAAAGAGGTATTTTTATCCTAGGCAGTAAACCATGCTGGTCTGTGGAGGCACAGGGACTGCCCATGGGATTTATCGTACTGCTCAAAAGCCCTCCATCTTCAAAGGGTAGTTCGAAAAGTTCGTAAAATATAGTGGAAATCTCGTCACAGCGTTTGCAAAAACACCATAATACTTTGTTGACGTTGGTAGCCTCTGATGAGGATCGCTTAGTAGTAGAAAACAAAGTGTTTATGGACTTTTGCAAACGCTGTGACGAGATTTCCACTATATTTTACGAACTTTTCGAACTACCCTTTGAAGATGGAGGGCTTTTGAGCAGTACGATAAATCCCATGGGCAGTCCCTGTGCCTCCACAGACCAGCATGGTTTACTGCCTAGGATAAAAATACCTCTTTTTCAAGGGGAATTTAAGGAGTTTCCAACCTTTTTGCAAGCCTTTAATGCTACCGTGCACAATAATAGGTCGCTGGGAAACTTTGAAAAATTCAATTTGCTTTTTTCTAATTTAAAGGGCCCTGCCCTGGATGTCATTTCTGACATTCCTATCCTTGCTGAAAATTATTTAAATGCCTACCACACCTTGGTGGATAGGTATACAAATAAACGATTACAAGCTTACCTTCACTGGAAGGCAATTGAAGGCTTCTCTCCTCTTACTAAAGAGAATGCTACGAATTTGAGGAATTTGCTTGATTGTTTTTCGAAAAACTTAAGTGCTTTAAAAGTCATGGGTTTTAAAACGGAGTTTTGGGATTATATTATGGCACAAATGCTCTTGGATAGGTTGGACCCAACCACGCGCAAGGCATTTGAGCAAAATTATTGCTCCAATGAGATCCCCTCTTATGATAAAATTCGTGCTTTTGTTTCTAGCCATTGCATTGCGTTGGAACAAATACAACAAACTCAAGATTACTTAAAAAATAAAGATTTGTCAATTTCAAGTCAGAAAAATCAAGCAAAGTTTCAAAATCGATCTGCTTTGTTTGCTAATACTCAGAGAGCCTCCAAAAATGCCTCCCAGTCTCCAAATGGCCAAAGTGGCTTAAATAATACTCCAAACCCTCAAAAATTTTGTTTTCTCTGTAAAAGTGGCGATCATATAATATACAGATGTCCTAATTTTTTGGCGAAAACTCCCCAGCAACGTTTTGAGATTGTTAAACAACATAAAGCGTGTGTCAACTGTTTGGCCTCAAAGCATAATTTACCCCAGCAATGCAAATCAGAAAAAAGATGTTTACATTGTGGCCAATTTCATCACAGTCTCTTACATTTTTTTCCTATTAATTCTACACCTAGTTCTGCGAGTAGCCCCTCTACTTCTGCAGTGCAACCCCCGAGGAGCCCCGTGGCTACCGAATTTAATAGAACCACTAACACCATTGTTACTGGTATGTCTTTAAATGATCGCGAAGTACTTCTCTGTACCGCTTTAATACAAATACAGGATGTTTTTCAAAATTGGCACACAGTGCGCGCCATCTGTGACTCTGGTGCTCAATCTTCATTTATATCTAAGTCATGTGCTGATAGTTTGGGCCTTCCTAAATTTAATATCGCCATGACTCTACAAAGCTTAGATCGAATGACAACTCCGGCAAAATCTGGAATTAATTGCAATATATCCTCTTTGCGTGATAATAATTTTGTTTTTAATTTTGATGCGATAATACTCGATAAAATTTGTAGTGATTTACCTCATTCCTCATTTTCGATTAAAAGTTTTCCTTTTCTCGCCAACTTAGCACTAGCTGACCCAGGCTTTAATAAAAGCGATAAAATTGATTTATTGTTGGGCGGCGATGTGTACCCTTACATTTTGCTAGATGGTCGTTTGTCTACGGGACCCAACAACCCCGTCTGCATTAATACTATTTTTGGTTGGGGAATAATGGGCAATCTTTCACTTTCACCTTCAACTACAAATCAAATTAAAACATTTTTTACTACGTCAATGAACGATTCCTTTGTCAATTTAGATAAAAATCTACAACGATTTTGGCAAATAGATGACATACCTAATGTCAAGGCCATTGACCCCGAAGATGAGTTTTGCGAAAATTATTTTTTGAAAACTACCTCAAAAAATGAGGAGGGGAGATATATTGTATCTTTACCATTTAAAGTTACTGCTCCAGATTTTGGCGACACTCGATCCATTGCCGTACGTCGTTTTTTCTCCCTTGAGAAGAAATTGCTACAAAACCCTGATTTTTATGCTGCCTACAGCTCTGTTTTACAAGATTATTTAGATAATAATCATATGCAACCGGTTTCTGCACCTTTGCCGACCGAAATTTCAAATCATTTTTATATTGCACACCATGCGGTGTTTAAAAAAGATTCTACTAGCACCCCCCTGAGGGTGGTTTTTGATGCGAGCATGCACGCCCCTGGCAAAATCTCGCTCAACAACGCTGTTTATACTGGGCCCCCTTTACAAAGGGACTTACAAAAAATTTTATTACTTTATCGTTTGCATAAATTTTGCTTTTGTTGCGACATCCGTCAAATGTACAGGATGATTTTAGTTGACCCTAGTCAAACTAATTTTCAAAGAATAGTTTGGAGGTTTGATCCTAACCAGCCTATTCAAGACTTCGAAATAAATAGAGTTTTATTCGGGGTCTCTTGTAGCCCCTTTTTGGCTATCAGAACTTTGCTGCAACTTGCTAGAGAGCATGAGGACCTTCCTCTTGCCTCAAAAATCATTGAGGAGGCAGTTTTTGTCGATGATGTGATTTCGGGAAGTGATGACTTTTTTAAGGCCACTGAGATGAAAAATCAATTAATCGAGCTACTTAGCCGAGGTGGATTCGAATTGCGTAAATGGGCGAGCAATTGTCCCGAGTTACTATCCGATCTTCCTGAGTCACACATTTCGATGAAGGCTCTTTCTCTCGATTTAGATGCTGAAAATTCAACTTTGAAAATTCTCGGTTTAAATTGGAACCCTCATACTGATGAATTTTTTTATACTTTCGACTGTTCTCTCCAAACATGCACTAAAAGAACAATTTTAAGTAATTTGGCCCGCATTTACGACCCTCTGTCTTTTTTGGCGCCAATAGTTTTAATTTTAAAATTAATTGTTCAATACTGCTGGGCAGAAGACTTAAACTGGGACGACCCTGTCAGTCCGGAAATTGTTTTTAAATGGGAAAAATTTAAAAATGAATTAAAGTTTTTGCATTCTGTTAAAATTCCTCGTCAAATAATTTTGCCTAATGCTAGTCAAATCCAGCTAGTAGGATTTTGCGATAGTTCAGAACGGGCCTATTGTGCTGTCGCTTATATTCGAATTTTTTATTCTGATGGAAACATTAAAGTTTTTTTTGTTTGTAGTAAATCTAGAGTCGCACCGTTGCGTCGTAAACTAACTTTACCAAGACTAGAGCTTTTAGGAGCTGTTTTGTTGGCTAAATTAATGGATTTTTTACTAGAAACGTTCTCGGAAAAAATTAAATTTGATAAAATTCTTGCTTTTACTGATAGCACAGTGACCTTATCTTGGATTCAGGGATCTCCTCACAAATTTAAAACATTTGTTTCGAATAGAACTGCCTATATACAAGGAAGAATTAGCCCTGAGTTTTGGCATTATGTTCCTACTGAACAAAATCCTGCTGACTGCGGTACTAGGGAAATGTATCCCTCTGATTTACAAAGATTTTATTTTTGGTTAGAAGGGTCTTCTTTTCTAAACCAACCTACAAATACTTGGGATTTTATGACAGTTACTTACGATGGGAATGCAGTTTTGGAAGAACAGCGAAAAAATATTTTTAACGTTTTTACTTGCGAACAAACAGTTGAATATTATGTAAACAACTTGTTTGAAAAATACAGTTCTCTTTTTAAAATTAAGAGAATAGTTGCTTACTTTTTGCGAGGGTTACAAAAGTTTAAAAATCCCTCATACAATTTTGCTACTGATTACCTTACAAATCAGGATTACTACAAAAGCTTACTTTTTATTTCGAAATGCGTACAATCTTTTTCTTTCCAAAAAGAAATTGAATTACTAAAAGATAAGAAACAGCTTCCAAAAGCTTTTCAAAAATTATGTCCATTTTTGCATAATGAAAGCTACGATTTGCTTCGTGTTGGAGGCCGTTTATGCCATTCAAATTTATCATACGATAAAAAATTTCCAATTCTTTTGCCTTCTAGTGCAAAATTCACTGAATTACTGATTTTAGATTTGCATCGCAGCAATCTTCATTGTGGTATACAGACCACAACTTTTTTACTAATGCAAAACTTCTGGGTATTGTCTGCTAAAAAGGTAGTGAGAAAAGTTTTAAGTTCTTGCCATACTTGCTGGAAAACTAAACCTAACTCCCTTCAACCCCCTATGGGTAACCTACCGAAATTTAGAGTTTCCGAAGCAAAGGTGTTCGAAAATGTAGGTATAGATTTTTGTGGTCCGTTCACGATTACTCTTGGTCGGACCAGAGGTGCAAAAACCATGAAAGCATATGTCTGTTTATTTATCTGTTGCGCTGTTAAAGCCGTGCATTTAGAGTTAGTCTCTGATATGACATCAGAAGCCTTTCTGGCTGCTCTGCGCCGCTTCATAGCTAGAAGAGGACTATGCTCAAAGATCTCTTCAGACTGCGGGACCAACTTCGTGGCCTCTGAAAAATACTTGCGACAAATTTTTTCTGATTGCGTGAAGGGGGAAGGTATAGTTTGGTCTTTTAACCCACCTGCTGCTCCCCACATGGGAGGCATTTGGGAATCAAACATTAAATCTTTAAAGACTCATCTTCACAGGGTAGTTGGAAATCAAATACTCACCTATGAGGAATTAAATACGGTTTTAACCCAAGTTGAAGCCATAATGAACTCACGTCCTTTATGTGCCTTAAGCACCGATCCTACTGATCTGGCGGTCTTGACTCCTAATAATTTTTTAAATTTGAGGCCTCCAGGTACAATACCCGATCCAAACTACTGCGATATTGCGTTAAACAGGCTGTCCAGGTGGCAACTGTTGCAAAGAATGCACCGCGATTTTTGGATTCGCTGGCATCGCGAATATTTGCACACTTTGCAACAGCGAGCCAAATGGCACCAACCTCTTGCTTCCATTGATATTGGTACTATGGTACTGATCAAAGATGAAAATTCCACTCCATTGGATTGGCCCCTAGGCCGCATTGAAGACCTTATTAAAGGTTCTGATAATGTTCCACGGGTTGCTATTGTAAAGACTACTAAAGGTACCTACAAACGGCCTTTGGTAAAACTATGCGCCCTGCCTACAAATTAAACTCTCTGAAATGCCCCTGGGCATTCTCAGGGGGGTGGGAAATGGTTCGTCCCGCCTTCCTTTTTGTAAATATGTTCTTTTTACTATAATTTACCAAATTGGTTCGAATTAGGCTATTTGGTGATTCACTAGAGCATTTTCTATTTTTTTGTTTATTTAGTATTAATTAACTAATTAAGTACTTAAAATTACTGGGTTATTTGCATTTGAAACTCCCGCGGTTTTAAAGGCAAATATTACAATTTGCTATAATTAATTTACTTTACATAAAATGCATTTTGAATTACTAAGGTTCCTAGTTCCTTTAATATGGACCTTCGTAATCTCATTCCCTCCTACTTATTCCCTTTTCTCCTACGCCTATGGATTAACGACGCCACTGGGCGCCATGTGGGAGAATGAACGCAGCAGCGAATACCTGCTGCAGCATCACAGAGAACCGTTTCGCCTTCGAACGATAATACACGCGTGTTAGCGACTCTCCTACCACATGAATGTGGGTGCAAAGAATACGGTTAAACAGCGTGTCCTCCCATGAGTTCCGCTTCCTGTATAAAAATGGTAAGTGAAAATGCATTTTATGTAAAGTAAATTAATTATAGCAAATTGTAATATTTGCCTTTAAAACCGCGGGAGTTTCAAATGCAAATAACCCAGTAATTTTAAGTACTTAATTAGTTAATTAATACTAAATAAACAAAAAAATAGAAAATGCTCTAGTGAATCACCAAATAGCCTAATTCGAACCAATTTGGTAAATTATAGTAAAAAGAACATATTTACAAAAAGGAAGGCGGGACGAACCAAGTTTAGAGGGTCGTTTTTACGAAACATCTACTATTTCCTGATACTAAATAGTAGTTAGAACTAAAAAGTAACAAATTTTGGTTGGGATGACCACATTTCTACTATAAGAAAGTAGCAAAGCCTTTAGAACATGTAGCCGCTACTATAAATGTTAGTTGGGAAGAAATCTTAATACACAAAAATACACGTTCCACCATGAGCACATTTGATAAAAGAACTTTCTCTAGAAAATTTTGTGAGAAGTTCATTCATTTGAAATGTAAATTGGCTCATCTTTTTCGAACCCGCGTTCAACTATGACAACAATTTCAGGAAAACTTTAATCTTCCAAAAATAACAATAAGTCGTAGTCTATTTTAAATCGTAAAGATCTAATATTATTCAACATTCTGAAAAGTAATTTCTTTTTTTTGTCCCACCAAATAGGATTTTGTATATTTCTTAAAATAGCCTCAATCCAACTAAAATAAATCAGATAAAAGAAAAATCAAAATCCATAAATCTAAAAAGTAACTTTTTTTCCACTAAATAGGATTTTGTATATTTCTAAAAATAGCCTCAATTCAACTAAAATAAATCAGATAAAAGAAAAATCAAAAAGCCTATACCTACCACAGCACTAATAGCTAAAACGTTCGACAAAATAAAAGAATGTAGGTTAATGACTGAGTTGACATTTCGGTCTGGAACTATCCTTAGGGAATTGACGTCATAAAAGGATCACTTTACAACTTGGCGTAAATAAATTTCATGGAGTCATGGATAGATAAATAGTTCGAATGACATCATCATAAATCTATCGAAATAATGAACGCATAATTTTAGATTTTTAGATTAAATTAAGAATGTTCTTAGACATTTTATAATGATTCTGATTCAAGATTACCAATTTCATGTAGGGGTGTAAAATGTAATTTAGTCCTATCCCTTCACTCACGCCGGCGCCGGTAACCAGGCCGGGTAAAATCGGATATCTCAAAATGATGAATGTTGCTACAAAATTTCTTAAAGGGTAGAATAAAAAATAAAAATAATAATAAATTTTTAAACTTTTTCCTTGGAATTTTAAGTAATAGATTTTTAGTTTTTGCATTTTTTGTCCTTTTCTGTTGGTATAAACATTTAAGGAAGGGGAACTAATGCATATCGAAACTTTCATTTCTAGCATAATGATTTGAGTAAATCAAAATTTTTCCTGAAAAAAATTTAATTTTAATCTATTATGTGTCACCAGTGGCGGATCCAGAGGGAGGAGGCACTAGGGGCACTTGCCCCCCCCCCCCAGAATTTTTTAAACATGCAAAAAATGAGTAAAAAGTAAAGTTTTTGCTAATAAAAATTCAAAATTTTTGCTTGCAGCGCATGCGTGTCTATTGTTATTATCATCGAAATTTTATTAATAAATTATACTGAATTTGTAGCCTAAACTTGCGAAATGTTTCGCCTGGTGTACAAAATATTACATAAATCTCAGGTATTAAAAGAAACAGGGCGGATCCAGGGGGGGCACTAGTACCGTTTTTTTACCAACAGAGAATGTCACCTAAAGTGCCCCCCCCTTGTGTGTCACCAAAAACTAGTAAGATACCATATGCGTTTTTTATAAGGAGGTTTTGTTGGAATGGTCATTGTTTGGTTCCTTCTGTAACGCGGTGGCTTTTGCCATATTACTTACCAAAATTTTATAAGGAGGTTTTGTTGGAATGGTCATTGTTTGGTTCCTTCTGTAACGCGGTGGCTTTTGCCATATTACTTACCAAAAATGTATCAAATGTGTTAACATATGGCTGATGTAAGATAATTATAAAGGTATAAAGTGAGAAACTGAGTAACCAAATACACAACACAATAATTTTATTATAATAACTAGCAAAATGTTTCTTAAAAATTATTTTTTTGAGATTTTGGTTAGGTACTAATACCTTTTGCCTCACAATGATTAAATACACATTATCTGAAAAACAATTTATTTTTATAGTTTTTGCGAAGTCAGTTGAACAAAGGTTAAAGCCGACCATCGGCATATCCTTTAAAGAAAGTGACATGGGCGGCGGTAGATATACTCATGAAAATTATTTCATTTAATTATGGCGTAAACTAAAGAAATAAAAATAGATAATAAAACTTTATATTCCTACACCTACAGAAACGACACTGATTTATTTTCTAACTCTGCATACTGCCGACTAAAGGGGTCCCGAAAAGAACACCCGAAAGCAATTAAAAGCGCATCTCAAAAAAATCTGCCAATCAGGTCGTCATCCACCTGTGCTGGGTCGGTCAGAAAACAAATACTTTGTACTCGGACCGCAAAGAGCCGCGCCTTTTCTCCGTCGGTAGGTTTTATTTAAAAATACCAGGAAGATTTTATATGAATTTGGATAACTTTTGAAGGGCAGATTGAAGCAAAATTTCATGAAATCGATAGAACCCCGTATTAGGAGCATTTTAGGTGACTTTGCAAAAACTATACCTTCCTAGCCGGCGCACACTGGTCTGTCCTGTGTAATCCGGGAGAACATGGGATATTTTTTCACATGTATTAAAATGTCAGAACACTACACACATTCTACAGATAACATATCTAGTGGTCCATGTCCGTAAAAGTTACCTTGTCATTTTCACTGCCAGACTTGCTACAGCCTGTCAAAGGCTATCCACTTTTGCAGTTTTATGAGTATTTTTTTGTGGCCAAACATCTTTAGTTTATATTTTTTTGTGTCTTTATTTTAAGTGACAAATTTTTGTTCTTGTAATAGGTAAGTACGAAGATTAGTCTTTATAAAGCAATATAGTTTTTAAAATTTAATTGGCTAATCACAGTACAGGGTGTCTATAAATTAGAGAGACAGTTTACTTTTTTGAAAAAATGGTAAAGTTTGATGAAGAATATAAAAAATATATATCGTGTCTTATTTTTTTTTGAGAAGATAGCTAAAACCTTTGTCTTTACAGATCCGCTTTTGTCTTTTTACGCTAGGTTGCGCTCGCTTGTCAAACCATGTAAAAGCATCATAAAAATCTCCGTTAAAATGTAATGCCCCCCCCCCCGTTTCGACACAGAGACGGATGAAAGAAGGCCAAAAATACATGGTAAATTAAATGTTTAGTCATAAAACGGCATAAAAACTATTTTCATATAAATCCAGCTGTTTTAACATTTAAATGCAGTGGCGTGTCCTGTTCTTATACCATTATTTTTTATTTAAAAACGGCTTTTTATATTATAAATGGCACTTAAATCACTTCAGACATTCTTATATCGGATTTTAACATATAGCTAATAAAATATCCATTTCTTAAAATCCATTTTATATATGGGCGTACGCCAGTTGTTCCTTAATTAAATAAAATACATGGAATGGATTCCTAGAATAACATATTAAAAAAAAATGTTAATTTATACTTCAGTATTAGCATGAAAATATTAGTAATACTAATAGAAAACAGTGGCGTAGTAAAAATAATATAAAAAAATAAAAATAAATATAAACTTTGTAACTAAAGTACACGCATGCTACAAAAATCCCTTATTGCAGTTACCACCAGGTAAAAAAAAACCACAAAGTGTAAAATACTACTCATTACAATTACATTACTTTTAGAAAATCCCGCAATTATCCCTACCAACAAATGAAACACCCTATGTAATTTTTTTCTTTTGCATTCTTCATTAAAATTTAGACCAATTTTGTATGCTGCCTAGAGCCAGTAGTTTTTGCCTCATAAAAAATTAGTCTAAATTTTACTAGAGAAACAAAAACACAAAAACATACTGTGTTTCATTTAAATTTCCGAAGTTGAAGGTCGTTCCGATAAAATAAAACACCCTGTATATTTGTCTATGTTAAACAATAAAAATATACTTAAAACCCAACAACTTCTGTTTAGACTTTTTTCTAATATAACATACATCTTTTGACATAAGGTACAGGATCATCTTATTTCGGACACCCTGTACATAATAATTATTATTTATTAGAATGTATTTAAATAATTAAAATCTATGAACTTATCAGCAAAAACAGGCGTGTCCTCCCAGATATCGAATCCGTCACAGTGTGCGGCGTAGCAATTGCTAGAAAAGGTATTAGTTTCGACGAAAAAAATTATTTTTGAGATAACGCCTAAAATGTGTTATTTGGGTGTATTTTGACCTCTCTTAGCAATATCCTCGTGATGTCTGTCTGTTAGTGTGTATATTATTTCTGTCCGTAACACAATGGCTCCTAAACCGTTAAACCGATTTTCATAACATATTTAGGTAAAATAATGTTCGACACTCTTATAAGCTGATTAGATTTTGGTCAAAATCCATTATTGCTAATGACAGTTTTTTGACAATAAAATTTTTTTAAAATTGCGAACTTTTTAATGGAGCATCGAATCAATATGTGGTTTTCGGAATATAGTCGACTACGTTTTGCGTTATACGTTTAATAATTTATGTTGTATCCGAAAACTTTGTAAGAGCTTTAGTTTCTAGGATACTTACAAAAAACTGTTTTTAAGGCTGTTAGGCTAGCTAGGAATATATCAGATCCGTCATGGATCCATTTATTTTACTTAAGTTGTATCTAAAGAACTGCACTTGCAAATTTGACAAAAAATCAGATATTTTAGGTGTGACAAAAGTGACAAACGTCAACGTTACCTACAGAATGGAGAAAAATTAAAAAGTACACAATTTTTTACTAAAAAAAATTACAAAAACAGTTAATGTTGAAAATGTCAAGGCAGATTATAATATAAGCACAACTATTTTCCAATTAAATTAAAAATAAAAAATTAAATGTCCCGATCTGTAACAAAGGGACAATATCTGTAACATTAAAAAAAATGTTACCGAACGGGACAAATCGTTTTACAGATGGGACAATTTTTTTACATTTAAGCATTTTTCAGCCAAGTCAAATTTATGAAACAACTTTTTTTAAGTTTTGTTCAAGATTCCAACAGTTTTGTTTGGGAAAATGTTGACTTTAAGGTGCCCGTCTCATCCCTATTTCTAAGATAAATTACACAATTGCAGTGTTGGAAATTATCCATATGATGCTTTTTCAACCAGGTCATCCAGGGAGAAACTGGTAGCATTAGAGGAATTTTTGTTTTTTCTAGTAAATTCTTCATCGAATTTGGGGGTGCTGACTTTTTTTCTTTTTTTGAAATTTGCCTTATTTTGGGTTTTATCAAACATTTTAGAAATTATTTTTTTTTGAAATTTGGCAACGATACGTGTTTGTACTCCCCTATTTTCTCCTCCACAGCTTTATTCTAAAATATGCACATTTTTCTATGGGTTTTTCGCATTTTGCCATCGTTTTAGACCATATTTTCAAAATTGGAAAAAAGTCAGCACCCCGAAATTCTTTTGTTTATCTAACACAACAAAAAAATAAGTTATAATTGGTTTCTATCATATGGCTTGATCGCCCAAATTTTGAAATTGCATGGGTTTTTTTGTAAATTTATTTTGATCACGTAATCGTCGATTCACGAACTGCGAAAAAGGAAGATGAAAGAGAGAGACGTGGTCTGTCGTGCAAAGCAGAAACCTAGTGAGTCAAAAACTAGTGTTTTGGGAAATAGAGTTTGAAGTTTATTTAACTACATACTAACCATAGTTTATTTAACTACATGTGCATTCAACTTCCTTGTTTTCTAAGATAGCCACATTCTAGAAAAACTCTCTGGTGCCGTTTTTTACGGTTATTTCAATGATATAAAAATCTTATTTTCGAGTAAGTCGAGTTACTAGGTTTTTGCTTTGCACGCCAGCGGTACTTTCTGATAGAAATCTGTAATTTTTTCTTAATTCTTAATTTAGTTTTGACATCAATTACACAGCGGCGCTGTTACACAGGACAGCTGTTTTTGACTTTTCCAGTAAAAACAAATATTTCTAACCCAAGAAAAATAAAACACTAAATAAAAATTGATTTAAACATTTAAACGAAAAGAACAGGCTGCTTTCTTTTTTACAAACGCAAATACTGGTACCTGTGAATAAAAAATTCTACGAACCACAATATAGCTGGCAAAACGCGGTTTTCAAATTTAGATTGAGAAAGTACATTCCCGAAGTACTATTAAAGTTTGTCACAATTTTTGAGAAAATAACATAGTACATATACCTCAAAAGCGACAGCAGCAAGTTGTTTTCACAAATAAATTGAAAATTTCATTTTCAACAAAAATAAATTTACCTCAACACCCAGAATGACTAGGTCTTTTCCTATGGATAGCTGTACAGCGTGTCCCATTTTCGATGGGATTAAATGGGAAACTCGGTTATTATTAAAGATATCGATTTTCTGATTGCACCTTACCGTGCTCTTTTTTGGAGCCCTTAAAAATGGTGTAATCAGATTTTTGCTATACCACGTGGTTTCGCTAATACAGGGAGTTTTTGAAAAAATTGCATTTTAATTAATTCCTTGTATCTCGCTTATTTTGAAAGATATTTTTATTCTGTAAAAACCTTTCGTTGTCATTTTTTTAAAATATTGTTTAGTTTTTGAGATATGGTATTTATCATAAAAAAATTAAATACGGACCTGGATTTTTTTTATTACTATTTTGATTGGTTCCATGCTATTATTACCTTAAAATGATAAAACTTTAATATTTTTTTGATTTAAGGTTAAAAAAAAACTATTTAATATTTGAAAAAAAAATTGTAGTCCGAACCTGGAAATTTCCAACGTAATTATAAATTAAAAATTGCAAGACACACTAGTTGAACGGTTTTTAGTTTATCTGTTTTGAAATGATAATTAAATGATATATAAATAAAGTAAAAAACGTTAAAAAGTTACAAAAATAATATCATACTAATTATTTGATGGTAGCACAGCAGGAAGTGAAATTTACAAAACAAAAGCGTGGAATTGACATTGTCATTTTACTTGTCATTTTTGTGAATGGCTTACAATTATTTTAAACTGGCTAGAAATCGACCATATCCAGATTTTGAAAAATGTGATACGTTTGACTGCTTCATTCAAGCAACAAAATCCCAATATTTAAATGGCAGAAATATTTTATGCAAAATGCGTTAAGAAAAATTACTCAAAAATGCCAACAAGGTCTTACACATAATGGTAATCCGAAAAATTAGTTATTTTTTGTAATTTGTTTTTTTTTGTATTTTTCGTAGACTTTGTTTCAAATAAATCTGTAAATTAACGTAAAACCATTTTAATATGCTAAGTATCAAAACAGTTAAACTAAAAATGTTTAACTAGCAATTTTTAATTTATATTTATGTTGGAAATTTCCAGGTTCGGACTAATTTTCTTTTTAAATATTAAATATTTTTATTAATCTTAAAACAAAAATTTTTAAAATTTTTATTATTTTATGATAATACTAGCATGAAACCAATCAAAATGATAATTAAAAAAATCCAGGTCCGTATTTAATTTTTTTATGATAAATACCATATCTCAAAAACTAAACAATATTTTAAAAAGTTGACAACGTCATTATTCTCTTCTAAAAAAGTTGCCATGAAAAGGTTTTTACAGAATAAAAATATCTCGCAAAATAACCGAGAAGAAGGGATTATTAAAAATACAATTTTTTCAAAAACTCCCTGTATTAGCGAAACTACGGGGTATAGCAAAAATCCGATTACGCTATTTTTAAGGGCTCAAAAAAAGAGCACGGTAAGGTGCAATCAGAAAATCAATATCTTTAATAATAACCGAGTTTCCCATTTAATCCCATCGAAAATGGGACACGCTGTACATCCCTCCTGGCGAAAATTTGTTTTTTAAATAAGACAATTTGTAGTATTACCAGAGACAATATAAGAAAGAAAATAAAAAAGTCAGGGTGCAAGCATAATAGAGATGTGGGGACATGCATTTTTGTAAACGATAAGGTAAAGTTTTGACCAATTGTATGTTTACTGCCTTCAATAAGAATCTTCTTTTTTATGCTATTATTGGAGACAACATATAAGAAACAAAATAAAAAAAACTATAACTTAAAACATGTATAAAAAAATCTACTTTACCCAGTGACTCCTATCCCTCGATAGCCAGCTCTTAGATCAATAAACAATGCCCCCATATAATAAACAAAGATACCAGGAAATGATGTAACTCTATATTCATAAAAATTCTACTATACCTATTAGGGAAATTTTGAAACACTTTGACAATTGTTATCGTTATAGTTGTTGTCTAGGTATCACAACTTAGGTTGAATTACTTTATTTGCCTGACTATTTTTGCACTTACCTTTAGTAGAATCTTCTTTAATTAAAGAATAATACTTTTAAACTAATTTTTCTTTAAAAAAATACCAAAATGCACAAACTTGACTGTGGTTAATAAGCACTTCATTATAATTATTGGGATTTTTATTGTTACTTAGTAGTTACTTACTTTTTCATCACATTTATGTCTAACAACTGACCTCAAAGTGTGTAAAGTTTGGTAGTTTTTTTAATAAAAATAAGCTTAAAAGTATTATTTTTTATTTGAGGAGGATTCTACCAATAGTAAGTGTAAAAATGGCCAGGAAAACAAAGCCAAATTAGTCAGGTTGTGAAACCTTAAAAATAACTATAACAATAACAGTTGTCAAAATTTTTAGAGTTTTAAAATGTCCTTATTATCTCTGTCTTTCCAACTAAAAATATAATGGGTAGATGTAAACTCCAGTTCAAAAAAATTGAGACAAAATTTACTGACAGTTTGATGAGTCCGACATTTAAATGTTAATTGTAATGTTACATTTGTCAATAAAAAGTGTCTCAATTATTTTGCATTGGAGTTTTATGTACCTATGAGAACTTTCTTGCTGTGTTCATTGAACATTTTTTAAAACAACCTGTTCTACATTTATAGATTGTTTTTGACAAAGCATGTTAAAAGTTATCAGGTAGGATATTTCAGTTCAAACCACATTTTACGTTAATTTAGATCAAGTTTGGATCAGGGTGTTTATTCTTGATTGTCTGTACTGTGAGGTGAGTGCTCACCTTGTGGATTCATTTCCCCGTGTAATAAAGTGGTGAAATCATTTCAAGTTCACCCGTGAAAGTGAACTTTTCACTCACCTCACCTCACAGAAAGTAGAGAATAACCATCCCGATCTGATAAAACTCACCCTTCAATTTGTTTTTTTTTTAAACAAGGCAAAAACAGATTTTATTGTTTGCAGAGGAGTTTTGTGTTTCAACAGTATCAACAACCAATAAAAACATTTTTATTAAAAAAAGAAAACCCGAGAGAAAACCATATTCTTACCTACTGCATATTTATGTTTTCTTGGAACATAGATTTGTTCAAAAATATTATCTTTTAACAAAAACACTTTCTAAAAGAAAAACAGGAAGCTAATATTTTTTTAAGAAAATGTCAAATTTTTTTTTAATTAAAAAAAGTTTTTAAACAATTTCTAATTGAAGAAAATATTTTGGGACAATTTCCTTCCCCTCCTTCAAACAAATTTTAGAAACTTTATAGTAGTACATAATTTGACATAGGTGCAGAGGTGCACTATAAATGAAGCTCAGAAAAATTACTTTTACATTTATTTATTGTTTAAAAATATTTATTATTCTATTGCTACAAATAACAAATATATTGCTGCCGATTTATTGTTTTTTTTTTTTTAAATAAATTACAGCATAGTAATAAAAATAGAAAACTTCTTAACAGGAGCTTGAAAAAAAATTATTAGAAAATATCTGAAAATACACTCTACTACAGTTTTAAAAAACAACCAATTATTTTTTATTTAGCAAAACTATTTTCTAACATTTAAATTTACAGCCTACTCAGTTATTATTATTATAAATTTACATTCTATATTCTTATAAATAAACTCTAAAATAGTTCTATAATCAAATTCAAAATAATTGAGACACCTTTTATTGACTGTTTGACAGATGTGGCATTATTAATAATCTTTAAATGTCAGACTCGTCAAACTGTTAGTAAATGTTGTCTCAATTTTTTTGAATTGGAGTATATAGAGCATACACACACAAACAGTTAGGTTAGGTTAAATTTTCTATATTATAAAAAACAAATGTTTTCTGAAAAAAAAACCTATTCTTTATAGAAAACTAATTTTCAATAATATAAGTAACATTCAAAACAAATTTTCTTACAAAAGGTTCAAACATAATAATATAATATATGGTCGTTGGTTTACTGAAAACTGATTTGTGTTCAAAATAAAATTTTACAGAAAAGACAAAAAAGGTCTATGATGCCATTTATAAGCTGTCTGGATCCTTTTTTATCCTTGCTTCAATTAACGTTATTATTACATTTTTTTGCAAATAATTTTATATAGGATATTCATTATGACTAGGGCTAATTGATTATGCGAAAAACTTATTTTTGAAACAAATGTCACATATCAGGTTTCATCGAACCAACGACGATGTACTAGTAGCTCCTGTAATTTGTTGTGGAAATTTTAAACTGTTGATTTTGAGTACCTGATTTCTTATGGAGTGTGAACTTGTATTGCACTTAGTAAATCCTAATAGTCAACCACCGTCATTATTTCTGAAAAAAAAAATTTATCATGAAAATAAACAGCACATTATACACGAAATTATAAAACTGGCACTTTTTGCAAAGCAATTCATCAAATTGTAGAGAAAAAAATCCCCAAGATAATAATAATAATACAGATGTATTTCACTGTTTTTTATTTATAATCTATATTTCGATATATGTTTAGCAATTTCGGTTAGTACAGTAATTTGCTTAAAGCAATAAAAAATACTCTGCCAATATATGGGCCCCTAAGCTCACACTAGGTACTATAGTTATAGTGTACGTGTGAGCTAATATAACTAAAAACTGAAATATATTTTATTCAACTCCAGACTAAATTACCTTTTCTTTGATACTACACAAGCCATGTTTTGACTTAAACTCAAATTTTTGGAATCTACCCCCACCATTAAGAAAAACAAAAAACTAAAATGTATTTTGTTAAACTCCGGACTCAATTACCTTTTGTTTGATATCACACATGCCATATTTTCACTTAAACTCTAATTTCCTAATCCCCACCCTTCTTTTTAAAATAAATTAAAATGTATTTTGTTCAACTGCAGACTCAATTACCTTTCGTTTGATATCACACACGCCATATTTTCACATAAACTCTAATTTTTGAAATCTACCCCCACCCTTTTATTTGGTTTGTGTTCGGTGGATTTTGTTTATTTTTAAATGGGACCATCTCGACGCAAGACCCAGCCTAGGTACCAAATTTCATTAAAATCGGCCAAGCGGTTTTTGAGTTATGCGCGTTGGTCGTTACAGACAGACATACAGACAGACAGACATACAGACAGACAGACAGACAGACAGACAGACAGACAGACAGACGGCGCAACAAAAAAGTTTCAAAATCATCTGAAACGCAAAGATATATAAAAATTTTTGAAATCGGAGCAACTTTTTTTTTCTCCAAAAAATTAGGATCACCATAGCTCACACTACTATAGTATAGTATATGTGTGAGGTAAAAATAATATTAAATGTATCTTTTAATATACAGGCCGTTTCAACAAAAACTTAACAGAGGCCTTTTGGGGCACTTCAAAAATCCACGAACATGTGGATTTTGTTTGCAAGAGGACCCGTTTTGGCTATCATGCATTCCCTCCGAGGGGTATGCTTTACTAATACATTTTGGATATGAAAAGTGGGTCTAATGATACCTTGTTTTGGTTTGAATATCTCTACAACCATGTAAAAATTTTGAAAAGATTTTGATTTTATATTTTTTGGATTTAATATGAATAAATATGAAAATTTCAAGGCAAATATGTCAAAAACTAATCAATAGATTTTAAAATTTTTACATTGTTGTAAAGATATTTAAGAAACCTTCAAAATAAGGTATCACTAGGAGCAAAGCATACCCCGTAAAGGACATGCATGCTACAAAAATTTCAAGATAGCTAAAAAGTTTCCCCTTTGGAAACAATATCGACGGTTCCAAGGGTTTTTTCAAATTCTATCAAGAAATATCTGAAAAGGTCTTTTTGTTGAAACACCCTGTATATGGTTACATGGAGGGTTAACTAAAAGCAGATATTCCTTTCTAATGGGGAGGATTTTGACTTTGCAGAGCTAGGTGTAATAGTATGTCAACTCGATTTTTTGCAAGAAGAACTAAGTTTGTTAGGGTCTAATAATGTCAAAAATATAATTTAGATAAAATTTATAAATGTTCTAAAAACTCACACAAGCATATATGACAAAGCAAAATTATCATTCCAGCTTCCCTTATTTTTGTCTACTCTCTTTGTTCCTTCAGTATAAAGATGAAAATCCAATGTAACATAGCAATGTTCATCCCCAACTGGATTTTTCCTAAAATAAGAAAACATAATAATTTTACTACATTTTTATGCAACTTACGATGGTTTCTAGTTTTTAGTTTGATAGCTATTGTTTTAATTTAAAGGTTTTTTTATTCTTAATAGCTTTAAATATATTTTTGTTTCTAAAACTTATTAAAAGGTCACATCAAAAGATATGTATGCTTTGGATTTATAAATAACAGGTCATTTCATACCAAATTAACCAGCCTCCAGTATTGATCAACTCCGATTTTAATGATTTTTGGTACAGTTATACTAACCATTAATAAACTGAAAAATCAAAAATTTCAGATTTTTTTGACAAGTAGTTCTTTTAAATATTTTTTTAAATTGCAAGTTTGACCTGACAAAAAAAAATATCTCAAATAAAAAATAGAAGTCAGGGTGCAAGCATAACAGAGATGGGGCGGACATGCATTTTTAAAAATATGTGATAAGGTTAAGTTTTGACCAATTGTACGTTTATTGCATATAACAAGAATCTTCCTTTTTTATGCTATTATTGGAGACAACATAAGAAATAAAAAAATAATAAAAAATCATAACTCAAAACCTTTATAAAAAAATCTACTTTACCCAGTGACTCCTATCCCTCAGCCAGCTTTTAGATTAATAAACAATGCCACAATATAATAAACAAAGAAATAATTCTACTATACCTATTAGGGACATTTTGAAACTGTAACAGGGGCCTGTGTATGACAGTGGTACTGTCACCTCAAGTGGCCAAGGCTTAAATGTAAGCTACCAACTTAGGCTACAATTTATATAAATTATAAAAAGATTAAATGTTACTATATGTTTCCTAGCTTAATGTCTATATGAGAGCACATATTTTCTGAAACATTCCTCAATATTTGAGAATGTTTCTTCAATTTTAACGGATCACAACACCTGGTCGCAAATATTTTATATTTTGGCGTGTTCTTGCGACAATTTCTTGCAGGAATTTTCCTGTATCAAACAGGCACAGATTGTCTGGTCTGATTGGCTGGGAATCACTCACCAATGAAAAAGTAGAAATGACAGGAATAAACAAGTTTGCACACTGACTGACGGGGAGAGGGGGAGGGATAAAAAAAGGGGGTATTTTTATTTTAGCTTCAATTTAACTACACCGAATTAATATTCAAAATATAACTTTTACCTACAGCACATACACATATTATGTATGCATGATAATACAAATTTCAAACAATTTTGTTCAGATTTTTTGTTACTTTTATTTGGTTTGTATTTTTTTTAACCATGAAGCCATAATTTCTCCATTTTGAAATTTGGCACATATTTTCCTAAAGCCTTGATAAAAAAATACTTTTTTTTGAAAAAAATCAAAAATAACTTTTTTGAAAAAAATAAAAAAATGTTTTTTTCAAAATTTCAAAAAAAACAGATGGAAATATAGTAGGTCATGTGACAAATAGTTGGAAAGGTATTTAAATTGTCTTTACAAAGAGCTATATCTTATTAATCTGCGGTAAGTGGTCCTCAAGATATTTTAATTTTTGTGAAGCTGTGTTAGACCAAAATGGGTTAATTTTTTGATTTTTGAAAATTAATTTTAAAAAAACTACCAATCAGAAAAAAAATATATTTTGGAATTTTGATCCCACCCATATAGAGAATATGTGTACCAAATTTTATCAAAATCGGTAAAATGGTCTGCCAAACCTCTGGTTAATTTGATATGAAATTTTAAGAAAATAGGGTATTCTCACATATCTCAAAAAATACCCCAAAAAAAGAAACAAAATTTACACAAAAACAAAATTTTCATAAATAAAAGAGTTATAGACCCCCTCCCAAAATGCAGACTTATGGCTTACTATATTAAAATATGGTTTTCACCTTTCAGCTTCGCTTGAATTTTGAGCATCGTAAAGGTGGGACAGTTTTTTTCTATCCCCCCTAGAAATACCCTAAACCCCCCAAAAACATCGAATTTGGGACACCCTGTACAGGGTGTTTCATTATATTTCTACCGTCCAATTTTTCCAGAATTTTTGTCCTAAAGGAAAAAATTAAAAAGAGATCTGCAAATGTTTTCCTTTTTGTTTACGGTATGATATTTATTTTGGCAGTTTCCATATACAAGTGGCAGGTAAAAGTAACTTTTTTTTAAAGGAAACACCCTATATATTTTAACATTCATATTATGAATAGGGCTTAAAATTTTCTTTCTAAAATAATAACATACTTTATAGCTGTCAACAATAGTTTAGGAGATATAAGCACTTCTTTTTTAATAATAAAAAAAAGTACCACTCGGCACCCCTGGTATATACCACTCTTTTAAGTTATATGTGACAGGTTGTGAGAAAATCAAAACAATTTTGATGGTCAAATGTCATTTTTAGATGTTATAGACATTATATATGCCCATTGAAATCAGTAAAAGTTGAAATTATACTAGGAGTGCTACCAAATTTTTTTAATAATTGTAAAAATTTTAAATGGTTATGTCTTGTATAAAGTATGTTATAGTTTTATAAAGAAGATTTTAGGCCTTATTCATACCTGTAAAAATATATATGGTGTTTCCTTTAAAAACATCACTTTTATCTCCCCCCCGCATATGGTAAATTTTAAAATAAATGTCACACTGTAACCAAAAAGGAAAACATTTTCTAAACACTTTTTAATTTGACTAGTAGATTTAGCACTTACTCGTTTTGTAACTTCCGACTTCTTCTGTTATAACGTTCCAAACTCCTAAACTTCTTTGTACCCCAATTTTGTGGACACTCAGGGGTCATTTTGCTCCCAGGTTCAAGTTCACGGCGCACAAATCAAAACGGTGACTTATAAAGTTCACCAAAAACACTATTTCTCACAAATATTTATCGAAATTTTCAAAAATGTTCTATCTATCTATCTATTGTTGGGTTTTTGGCTTTACCTTATATTATAATATTATTTTAGTCTACATATTATTTTGGTGTGTTTTAATCTAGTATTGTTATTTTCTTAGACTAATATTAAATTGTATTTTTGTTTTTAGATTTTAAGTAAATAGTTATTAGTATCATGTTTGGAATTATTATGTTTTATTAACATTAACATTTAAATGTATTTTTTTATAATAATATTTGTATTATGAAATAGTATAAATTTGCTAATAAAGATTTATTCAATTCAATACCCTGTCTTTGGGTAATTAGCCAGCTCTTGGTGGTTGAGATTGGGGTAGTCTGGCTCTCTAGGCCACCCAAACTCAGTTTCTTTTTTTTTTTGCTCTTTGACTCTTCTAATCAGCTTCAAATCCTCTCTTTTAGTTTTGTAGATGTTTCTCTTCCCATTTGATAACTTTGTAGTTATGTTGTGTTTCTTCTTAATGCTTTTCAGTGTTTCTTGCTTGTTTTGTATATGTGTATATCTATTTCACTGCAAATTTTTAAACTGGGATTGGTAGTGGGTTTCAAAAATGTTAAAAAACAATCAAAACTGTTTAAAAAGATCAAATTTTTTTTAAAAATTGACATAACCTGTCTAATCAAACAAGGCCAACAAAAAAATAATCAAAGGCTAAATAGTAACGGCGCCCATATTATTTTTTTTCGTTGGCCACAGTATGAGTCGAAATTTGGTCTCTAGATGGCGCCCATCGAACAAAAACGGACAAAATTGATGGGGGAATATTTGAGAGAGACAAATATTAAAGTCGGTAAAGGACAAAAACTATTATAGGCAACCAAGCCAGGGGAAAATTTCCGTAGATTGTGACGCTGGCCTTAATGCTTTAATCAAGTTATACGTAGGATAATTCCCGCTACAGAAACGACAACATCATTTGCCGTAAATTTATAAATTTTTATTTTTTAAACACAAAACGATTTATTATCAATAATAAAGTATCCGGCATTGTTCGTCGTGGTCCTCTTTAAACCACTACTTCTATTTATACTAAAACTCTAAACTGCGTGGAATAAATTTTCTTTGCGGAAAAATTGGGTGTTACTGCCCAGGACAGATTTCTTGTGACAAGTTATTTTTTTTTAATTTCCTGCGGATAAAATATAACAAAACCTATGTTTACAAATCCAAAAACTTAAAATTTTTAGAAAAGGTAACTTTTAGTTATCGGCTCCATCAATTTGAAGGCAATATTTGACTAGTGACACGTTACCGCCGGGACATTTTCATGTTTCAAGAATTTTCGTTGTTGCTTTCTACTAATTAATTGGCGACATTAAGTAGTTTCAGATCCAAAATGATTAGAGAAGCTTTCTGTAAATAGTTTTTAATTTGTGACATGTTTGTTCCAAAAACTTATCCCTTTTAGCCCCGTCCGTACAACCGCCGCGCCGGCGCCGCTGATATTTGATACTTAATTAACTCACCTACTAACCTAAAAACAGATCATCGATTTGAACTAATATTTGACTGAATTATTATTATTAGTATAAATAAAAGCACTCTAGATGCGTGTGTTAGAAAACAGGTCAAGGTTGAATTTGTTTTATAAGAGAAAATTAGAAAAGGTAGAACGCCAGAAATCTTTTTTAAATTATTACACAAAAAAATTTCCATATGACAAAAACTGCTTTTGTATGTAATGCACCAAAGTAAGATGAATTTAAAAAAAATAGATATTTTTTCTTTGCATATTGCATTAAGTGAAGGCAAACCATCTCTTGTTATAACATATAGTTTCATTTAAGGAAAATCATATAGACTTGAAGAAAAACCCAACTGAACCGAACCAAAGATTGAAACCTACTTGCATTTGTACTTTTATTCAAGAACGTGTAAGAGAAATGAAGTTCTTCTTTAAACAAGCGGCTTAAAAATTTGTATGTTGCCCTTATAAAGAATTAAAAAAATTATCTTTTATTCATATTTTTATGTAATTTTTATTTAGTTTTAAGAATGCTTTTTCTTCAGGAAAAACAATATTTAAAATAAATGAAACAGATGATTGGAAGAACGATTTTTTGTTTTGAAGAACTGTGTCTTTTTTCATATCTAGATAATAGTATCCTTAAAGTCAAGTCAACTTGCTTGGAGTGAAGATAAAATTTTGACTTGTTCTGCCATAAGTGCTTTATTTGTAGGAGGATGAATGGGGAAAAAAGGACAGCGCCGGTTTATCCTATAGGCAGGCACTCTAGGCACAGGGCCTTGGTCCAAAAACTCAATTTAACTCCGCTGGCGCGTCGTTCGGGCAAACGCCGATGAAGTATCACTTTCCTTGTTAGGTAAATAGCTATTGCCGAACATAAAAGTATTTTTTTGTTAATTATTTTCATGAAAGCGTCAGGTATTTAAAAAGAATCGAGTTTTCCGAGCAATAATTTTTGTATATCGAACATGCACAACAAAACCCTAACTTAAAAGTGGTTTAAAAAGTAACATTTAAAGATTTAAACTATAAATCAGATATATAATATATGTCAGTGTTAGTATTAGTGTCGCTGTGTAGCTAAAGTTTATTGTGTAATGAAAATTTGAGCAGCTGATTTAGCTGCTTTTTACCAATACACCGTGGCTAACTACGATGAAATTGCAGCTCGTAGTGATCGAGAATGGGGAAAAATGGAGACGGGCTTTGATTAGGTAAGTAGAAATTCACCCTTTTGAAATAAAATCCATAATAATTTCACCCAACCAGAGCTGTCAGGTACTTCCAGTACAGTACTTGAAATTGTACTTCAAGTACTTACAAGTACTTCAACTACTGTACTTAAAGTAATTTTAACAATGTACTTGAAAATGTACTTGATTTTGTCAAGTAAAGTACTTCAAGTACATTATAAGTACTTCAAGTACAGTCAAAGTATTTCAAGTACATTCAAAGTACTTCAAGTACATTCGAAGTACTTCAAGTACATTAAAAGTACTTCAAAAACAATAAAATATTCTTGAAGTACAATGTAGATATAGGTGAGATATAAATTTAATGCGCCGAAGACAAGTGGTAACCTTAGTGTTGCTACCTGTCCGGTTTTTTTATCAACTCGGCAGGGAAGTACTGTATTTTAGTAACCTTGATAGGTACGTTTTAATTACCTAGGTACACACTTCTCCAAGGAATAATGCCTATAGGCTTAATTATTTGCGAGCACCTTCATTATTTCGTGGAACGTGAATTTCAAATTCAGTGTGAGAAACTACTACAGCAGTCATGCCATCAATTGAGAGGTGTCGGTAGTACGGTAGTGTAGGTATATTGCACTTGCAGCTAAATTTTTGGGGATCCACCTAGTCGCCTTGCAGCAGACGTAATTTCTACGTTTGATGGATGTTGGTTTAAAGAACCTGGAAATTTATTTAGTCTGACTAGATACACCTCAAAAAATTCCTTGGATATTTACGTTTGTTATGCTTAGTTATTTAGTTTGATTTAAACAAGTTTTTAAGCAGTTTTGTGGGCTATTATAAAAATAGTATTTTCTAGGAGTGATTAAGAAATTAGGGAGGGTAAAAACAAAAAAGCCCAAATGCTACACCAAAAAAGAAATAAGGCAAGGTAGGGTACGTGCATCCCGGTTTTACAAGAGTTTTTTGTAGGTCTCATTACAAATATATGGATTTACACAAATGTATCTATTTGGAAAAACCGTATGAAATTTGAGACAGACAAACTTAATATATTTTAAAATTTTTGTCTTTTGTGGTAGGTCCCATTTACCCCGGAGTTCGGGGTAACTGTGACACTCCTATTGCAAAAGTATAAAACGCTAAAAACATTTTAAAGCGACTGGGTCAATTTTGCAGCTTTTTGTGTAATAAAATTATCTCTTTCCATTACCCCTCTATTGCATTTGTATGTAAAATGATGAGTTCAGAAAAAATAAATGAATGCAATTTAGGTATATATAATAATACATATTTACATACAATAATATTCCAAAAAATAACACCTTTCAGGTTGAAATTTTTTTAAACATTTTTGACATGTTTTACATTTTTTTACATCTTTGATATTTTTTACATTTGTGACGGTTTTGACAATTTTTGAAACTTTTTAAAAAAATGTTTTGCCATCTTAGATATTTTATGAAGTTTTTGAGGTTTTTTGCCATTTTCAATTTTTTTTTAATTTTGGCTATTTTCTTATTTTTTGAGATATTTAAAGTACTTGGTACTTTTATTGTAAAAGTAAAAGACTTGAAGAAAATCAAGTACTTTTATAATGTACTTGGTATATGAAGTACATTTGAAAAGAAAATGTACCTAGTACTTCAAGTACTTTTACAAATCTTAATGTACTTGTGACAGCTCTGCACCCAACTGGGTGTTCCAATTCAATCCTTTATTTGAATTACATGAAATAAATCACGAATGCGTGGGACAAAGTTGAAGGTCGGCTTTTGAATTAAAGATCTTATTTCTCGAACTTGCGACTTTCGCATTTTGATAGAGATTAATATTTAGACGACAGAACCACAACTTTGTGCGTTTGCTTAAAAAATTTATAGTATTCAAAATGACTTTTTAAAATTTCGCTCTATGGATCATTTGATTTGGCCTAAAATACCTACCAAAATGATTTAAAATTCAATATTATCGTGTGTTTTTCCCACCTTGATTCCTCTACAATATAATATGACTGTTATTCGTCAGATGTGTAGTTGCTATAATATGAATTTTCAACATTTCGTCCCATATGAAGCTTATAGGTTTTGACAGACTATAAACCGTAAACTTTTTTAATTTTTTCCCATGGTTTTATCATAGTTCCTATCAGCCTTCCAAAGCTCAGCTCTCTAGCATTTCTGAAAGTGGACAATGTTACTTTTACATCACTTTAGATGTATAGGGGAGGGAAGTAAATTCAAATTTTTGTGTTTTTAAATTATTTTCCATAGTTTTATAATAGTTCCTATCAGTCTTCCAATGCTCAGCTCTCTAGCGTTTCTGGAAGTGGGTAATGTTACTTTTACATAACTTTTCATTTATAGGGGAGGAGAGTAAATAAAAATTTTGGAGTTTTTAAATTTTTTCTCATGGTTTTATCATAGTTTCTATCAGCCTTTCAAAGCTCGGCTCTCTAGCGTTTCTGGAAGTGGGCAATGTTACTTTTATATAAATTTACATTTATAGGAGAGGGAAGTAAATTAAAATGTTGATGTTTTTAAATTTTTTCCTATAGTTTTATCATAGTTCCTATCAGTTTGCCAAAGCTTAGCTCTCTAGCATTTCTGGAAGAGTGCAATGTTACTTTTACATAATTTTACACGTATAGGGGAGGGGAGTAAATTAGAATTTTGGGGTTTTTTGATTTTTTCCAGAAGTTTGGTCATAATTTCTATCAGTCTGCCAATTTTATTTTCAGCTTTGTAGCATATCTGGAAGTACAGTAGAATTTTGATGATCTATAAATGAGTGAGTGAGTCAGTGAGTGAGTGGCAATTTCGACGGTTTATGAAATTTCGTAACCACTTTACTACTTTATGGAAGTCCATGAAACTTGGAGGGCTTGTTAACTCTATAAAGATCTACGACTGTGCAGTTTGATTTGAGATTCGTAGGTTATTCGGAAGTAGAGTTTTAGATAGGTCAAATACGGGCTGAAATAAAACTGTTTGGTTTCCACTTTCTCCAACGTCGATCATGAGGATACGAGTGATCCCCGTCTGGAACACGTCCTGATAGTCAGGAACAAATGTTCCATGCCAATCCACGACCGGACCGGTTTCGACCTTTTGGGTCATCCTCAGGTGAATGTAGGCGATAGCTCCGTGTAGAGCATAAGTTGTGTGAAACCACCAGAAACAACTACTCCGAGGGAAAATACCCCTACCGGCATTGAATTATACTGATGGTTTGAGGCTTTCGTTGGGAACTTGTTAAAACTGTTTGGTTTCCACTTTCTCCAACGTCGATCATGAGGATACGAGTGATCCCCGTCTGGAACACGTCCTGATAGTCAGGAACAAATGTTCCATGCCAATCCACGACCGGACCGGTTTCGACCTTTTGGGTCATCCTCAGGTGAATGTAGGCGATAGCTCCGTGTAGAGCAT
Source organism: Aspidapion aeneum (assembly GCA_963576565.1). Classification (NCBI taxonomy): domain Eukaryota; kingdom Metazoa; phylum Arthropoda; class Insecta; order Coleoptera; family Brentidae; genus Aspidapion; species Aspidapion aeneum. The sequence goes on from CAUYVT010000004.1 coordinate 94,472, forward strand.
AAGTTGTGTGAAACCACCAGAAACAACTACTCCGAGGGAAAATACCCCTACCGGCATTGAATTATACTGATGGTTTGAGGCTTTCGTTGGGAACTTGTTAAAACTGTTTGGTTTCCACTTTCTCCAACGTCGATCATGAGGATACGAGTGATCCCCGTCTGGAACACGTCCTGATAGTCAGGAACAAATGTTCCATGCCAATCCACGACCGGACCGGTTTCGACCTTTTGGGTCATCCTCAGGTGAATGTAGGCGATAGCTCCGTGTAGAGCATAAGTTGTGTGAAACCACCAGAAACAACTACTCCGAGGGAAAATACCCCTACCGGCATTGAATTATACTGATGGTTTGAGGCTTTCGTTGGGAACTTGTTAAAACTGTTTGGTTTCCACTTTCTCCAACGTCGATCATGAGGATACGAGTGATCCCCGTCTGGAACACGTCCTGATAGTCAGGAACAAAAGTTCCATGCCAATCCACGACCGGACCGGTTTCGACCTTTTGGGTCATCCTCAGGTGAATGTAGGCGATAGCTCCGTGTAGAGCATAAGTTGTGTGAAACCACCAGAAACAACTACTCCGAGGGAAAATACCCCTACCGGCATTGAATTATACTGATGGTTTGAGGCTTTCGTTGGGAACTTGTTAAAACTGTTTGGTTTCCACTTTCTCCAACGTCGATCATGAGGATACGAGTGATCCCCGTCTGGAACACGTCCTGATAGTCAGGAACAAATGTTCCATGCCAATCCACGACCGGACCGGTTTCGACCTTTTGGGTCATCCTCAGGTGAATGTAGGCGATAGCTCCGTGTAGAGCATAAGTTGTGTGAAACCACCAGAAACAACTACTCCGAGGGAAAATACCCCTACCGGCATTGAATTATACTGATGGTTTGAGGCTTTCGTTGGGAACTTGTTAAAACTGTTTGGTTTCCACTTTCTCCAACGTCGATCACCCAAAAGGTCGAAACCGGTCCGGTCGTGGATTGGCATGGAACATTTGTTCCTGACTATCAGGACGTGTTCCAGACGGGGATCACTCGTATCCTCATGATCGACGTTGGAGAAAGTGGAAACCAAACAGTTTTAACAAGTTCCCAACGAAAGCCTCAAACCATCAGTATAATTCAATGCCGGTAGGGGTATTTTCCCTCGGAGTAGTTGTTTCTGGTGGTTTCACACAACTTATGCTCTACACGGAGCTATCGCCTACATTCACCTGAGGATGACCCAAAAGGTCGAAACCGGTCCGGTCGTGGATTGGCATGGAACATTTGTTCCTGACTATCAGGACGTGTTCCAGACGGGGATCACTCGTATCCTCATGATCGACGTTGGAGAAAGTGGAAACCAAACAGTTTTAACAAGTTCCCAACGAAAGCCTCAAACCATCAGTATAATTCAATGCCGGTAGGGGTATTTTCCCTCGGAGTAGTTGTTTCTGGTGGTTTCACACAACTTATGCTCTACACGGAGCTATCGCCTACATTCACCTGAGGATGACCCAAAAGGTCGAAACCGGTCCGGTCGTGGATTGGCATGGAACATTTGTTCCTGACTATCAGGACGTGTTCCAGACGGGGATCACTCGTATCCTCATGATCGACGTTGGAGAAAGTGGAAACCAAACAGTTTTAACAAGTTCCCAACGAAAGCCTCAAACCATCAGTATAATTCAATGCCGGTAGGGGTATTTTCCCTCGGAGTAGTTGTTTCTGGTGGTTTCACACAACTTATGCTCTACACGGAGCTATCGCCTACATTCACCTGAGGATGACCCAAAAGGTCGAAACCGGTCCGGTCGTGGATTGGCATGGAACATTTGTTCCTGACTATCAGGACGTGTTCCAGACGGGGATCACTCGTATCCTCATGATCGACGTTGGAGAAAGTGGAAACCAAACAGTTTTAACAAGTTCCCAACGAAAGCCTCAAACCATCAGTATAATTCAATGCCGGTAGGGGTATTTTCCCTCGGAGTAGTTGTTTCTGGTGGTTTCACACAACTTATGCTCTACACGGAGCTATCGCCTACATTCACCTGAGGATGACCCAAAAGGTCGAAACCGGTCCGGTCGTGGATTGGCATGGAACATTTGTTCCTGACTATCAGGACGTGTTCCAGACGGGGATCACTCGTATCCTCATGATCGACGTTGGAGAAAGTGGAAACCAAACAGTTTTAACAAGTTCCCAACGAAAGCCTCAAACCATCAGTATAATTCAATGCCGGTAGGGGTATTTTCCCTCGGAGTAGTTGTTTCTGGTGGTTTCACACAACTTATGCTCTACACGGAGCTATCGCCTACATTCACCTGAGGATGACCCAAAAGGTCGAAACCGGTCCGGTCGTGGATTGGCATGGAACATTTGTTCCTGACTATCAGGACGTGTTCCAGACGGGGATCACTCGTATCCTCATGATCGACGTTGGACAAAGTGGAAACCAAACAGTTTTAACAAGTTCCCAACGAAAGCCTCAAACCATCAGTATAATTCAATGCCGGTAGGGGTATTTTCCCTCGGAGTAGTTGTTTCTGGTGGTTTCACACAACTTATGCTCTACACGGAGCTATCGCCTACATTCACCTGAGGATGACCCAAAAGGTCGAAACCGGTCCGGTCGTGGATTGGCATGGAACATTTGTTCCTGACTATCAGGACGTGTTCCAGACGGGGATCACTCGTATCCTCATGATCGACGTTGGAGAAAGTGGAAACCAAACAGTTTTAACAAGTTCCCAACGAAAGCCTCAAACCATCAGTATAATTCAATGCCGGTAGGGGTATTTTCCCTCGGAGTAGTTGTTTCTGGTGGTTTCACACAACTTATGCTCTACACGGAGCTATCGCCTACATTCACCTGAGGATGACCCAAAAGGTCGAAACCGGTCCGGTCGTGGATTGGCATGGAACATTTGTTCCTGACTATCAGGACGTGTTCCAGACGGGGATCACTCGTATCCTCATGATCGACGTTGGAGAAAGTGGAAACCAAACAGTTTTAACAAGTTCCCAACGAAAGCCTCAAACCATCAGTATAATTCAATGCCGGTAGGGGTATTTTCCCTCGGAGTAGTTGTTTCTGGTGGTTTCACACAACTTATGCTCTACACGGAGCTATCGCCTACATTCACCTGAGGATGACCCAAAAGGTCGAAACCGGTCCGGTCGTGGATTGGCATGGAACATTTGTTCCTGACTATCAGGACGTGTTCCAGACGGGGATCACTCGTATCCTCATGATCGACGTTGGAGAAAGTGGAAACCAAACAGTTTTAACAAGTTCCCAACGAAAGCCTCAAACCATCAGTATAATTCAATGCCGGTAGGGGTATTTTCCCTCGGAGTAGTTGTTTCTGGTGGTTTCACACAACTTATGCTCTACACGGAGCTATCGCCTACATTCACCTGAGGATGACCCAAAAGGTCGAAACCGGTCCGGTCGTGGATTGGCATGGAACATTTGTTCCTGACTATCAGGACGTGTTCCAGACGGGGATCACTCGTATCCTCATGATCGACGTTGGAGAAAGTGGAAACCAAACAGTTTTAACAAGTTCCCAACGAAAGCCTCAAACCATCAGTATAATTCAATGCCGGTAGGGGTATTTTCCCTCGGAGTAGTTGTTTCTGGTGGTTTCACACAACTTATGCTCTACACGGAGCTATCGCCTACATTCACCTGAGGATGACCCAAAAGGTCGAAACCGGTCCGGTCGTGGATTGGCATGGAACATTTGTTCCTGACTATCAGGACGTGTTCCAGACGGGGATCACTCGTATCCTCATGATCGACGTTGGAGAAAGTGGAAACCAAACAGTTTTAACAAGTTCCCAACGAAAGCCTCAAACCATCAGTATAATTCAATGCCGGTAGGGGTATTTTCCCTCGGAGTAGTTGTTTCTGGTGGTTTTACACAACTTATGCTCTACACGGAGCTATCGCCTACATTCACCTGAGGATGACCCAAAAGGTCGAAACCGGTCCGGTCGTGGATTGGCATGGAACATTTGTTCCTGACTATCAGGACGTGTTCCAGACGGGGATCACTCGTATCCTCATGATCGACGTTGGAGAAAGTGGAAACCAAACAGTTTTAACAAGTTCCCAACGAAAGCCTCAAACCATCAGTATAATTCAATGCCGGTAGGGGTATTTTCCCTCGGAGTAGTTGTTTCTGGTGGTTTCACACAACTTATGCTCTACACGGAGCTATCGCCTACATTCACCTGAGGATGACCCAAAAGGTCGAAACCGGTCCGGTCGTGGATTGGCATGGAACATTTGTTCCTGACTATCAGGACGTGTTCCAGACGGGGATCACTCGTATCCTCATGATCGACGTTGGAGAAAGTGGAAACCAAACAGTTTTAACAAGTTCCCAACGAAAGCCTCAAACCATCAGTATAATTCAATGCCGGTAGGGGTATTTTCCCTCGGAGTAGTTGTTTCTGGTGGTTTCACACAACTTATGCTCTACACGGAGCTATCGCCTACATTCACCTGAGGATGACCCAAAAGGTCGAAACCGGTCCGGTCGTGGATTGGCATGGAACATTTGTTCCTGACTATCAGGACGTGTTCCAGACGGGGATCACTCGTATCCTCATGATCGACGTTGGAGAAAGTGGAAACCAAACAGTTTTAACAAGTTCCCAACGAAAGCCTCAAACCATCAGTATAATTCAATGCCGGTAGGGGTATTTTCCCTTGGAGTAGTTGTTTCTGGTGGTTTCACACAACTTATGCTCTACACGGAGCTATCGCCTACATTCACCTGAGGATGACCCAAAAGGTCGAAACCGGTCCGGTCGTGGATTGGCATGGAACATTTGTTCCTGACTATCAGGACGTGTTCCAGACGGGGATCACTCGTATCCTCATGATCGACGTTGGAGAAAGTGGAAACCAAACAGTTTTAACAAGTTCCCAACGAAAGCCTCAAACCATCAGTATAATTCAATGCCGGTAGGGGTATTTTCCCTCGGAGTAGTTGTTTCTGGTGGTTTCACACAACGGGCTGAAATGTTTCAAGAAAAGATGGTACGGCAGCGCGAACTTGGCGACGCACCGCCGTGCCCTCAGATCACTCTGTTGTTTTAGCATCTATTTAGCCCACAACTTGGTGCTTTTGTTTATAATTGCTTAAGTTTAATATTTTCTGCAATATAAAAATTACGCCATGTTGCCTATGGTGATCTGTGTTGTTTTTTCATATCTAGATGGCCTAAGAATATTACAACTCGGTGTTATTTTTCGTAAAATGTATAGTTTATAAAATACGAAATTTTAAAGTTTCGGCATACCTACGGAGTAAGGGATTTATACACTAAAAACATAAATGACGGTTTATGAAATCTTAATATATAGTTTCTAAAATTCATTCATATGGGGCTTTTGGGATTTCATAACGTCCCGCCCTCCACGTTTTCGGATCTATGTGGCCCAAAAATAAGGAATGTTGTGTAATCATTTAATTGAAATGGCAAAAAGAAGAAAAAATCTATCTATCGTTCTATCTTTGGACATAGGCCTCCCCTAATAGCTTGCACTCTTCTCTGTCTGTCGCCGTGTTCATCCATCTGGCTTCCGCATCTTCCTTCAAATCGTCCACCCATGTAATTTGGGGTCTTCCCCTACTTATTTTATGTTCCCAAGTTCTCCAGTTTACCATACATTTGTTCCATTCCGATCATCTTTATGTCTGATATTATGATTGGCAAATTTCCATTTTAATTTTGCTACTTCTCTTCTGAAATCCCTTACTATTGCTTTATTTCTTATCCATTCATTTCTTTTTCTATCTGTTAGCTTTACATGTAACATTTGTCTTTCCATTGATCTTTGGGCTTTTGTTACCTTATCCATGTTTGATTTTGTAATTGTCCAGGTCTGGAATCCATAGGAAAGTACAGGAATTGATTATGCACTTTCGTTTTGAGGTACTGAGGATATTTTTTAATTTTTAAAATATTGCTTAATTTACCAAATGCTGCCCAGGCCAAACTTATTCGTCTCTTGATTTCAGCCATTTGGTTTTTTTTAGTTTAATAATTTGTCCCAGGTTCGGTTCGGTTCGGTTCGGATCGGATCGGATCGGTTCGGTTCGGTTCGGTTCGGTTCGGTCGGTTCGGTTCGGTTCGGTTCGGTTCGGTTCGGTTCGGTTCGGTTCGGTTCGGTTCGGTTCGGTTCGGTTCGGTTCGGCTCGGTTCGGTTCGGTTCGGTTCGGTTCGGTTCGGTTCGGTTCGGTTCGGTTCGGTTCGGTTCGGTTCGGTTCGGTTCGGTTCGGTTCGGTTCGGTTCGGTTCGGTTCGGTTCGGTTCGGTTCGGTTCGGTTCGGTTCGGTTCGGTTCGGTTCGGTTCGGTTCGGTTCGGTTCGGTTCGGTTCGGTTCGGTTCGGTTCGGTTCGGTTCGGTTCGGTTCGGTTCGGTTCGGTTCGGTTCGGTTCGGTTCGGTTCGGTTCGGTTCGGTTCGGTTCGGTTCGGTTCGGTTCGGTTCGGTTCGGTTCGGTTCGGTTCGGTTCGGTTCGGTTCGGTTCGGTTCGGTTCGGTTCGGTTCGGTTCGGTTCGGTTCGGTTCGGTTCGGTTCGGTTCGGTTCGGTTCGGTTCGGTTCGGTTCGGTTCGGTTCGGTTCGGTTCGGTTCGGTTCGGTTCGGTTCGGTTCGGTTCGGTTCGGTTCGGTTCGGTTCGGTTCGGTTCGGTTCGGTTCGGTTCGGTTCGGTTCGGTTCGGTTCGGTTCGGTTCGGTTCGGTTCGGTTCGGTTCGGTTCGGTTCGGTTCGGTTCGGTTCGGTTCGGTTCGGTTCGGTTCGGTTCGGTTCGGTTCGGTTCGGTTCGGTTCGGTTCGGTTCGGTTCGGTTCGGTTCATATTCATATTCATATATATATATATATATATATATATATATATATATTCCTCAACTTATTCTATTTTCTCTTATTTATTCTGATCGTGATATCTTTATCTGTATTTGTTATGATTTTAGTATTAGTGCAAGCCTATATTTTTAGCTGCTGTATCCAATTCTACCAGCATTTTTAAAAATGCTGAAAGAAATAAAAATTACGTATTTTTTTCGACAAACAACGACAATGTAATTGTGTAATAAAAATTGTGGATTGGGCCATACTGGCACCGTCAAAACGTCTATTTCTCACAGAGGCGCCCGCCGTCGGCGATTTAGCGTCGCGACGCTCGACCCTCGATGTTCGTTTCGACGCGACGCTTCGTCTACACGTGCGTTTTCATGGCCAAGTCCCAGAGAATTACTTAAAGTTTGTTTTTCCTGATCAAAGTTTCTATATAGAAATTTTTTGTTAGGGTATGAGAATTACAGGGGAAAGATAATTGAATGACTCTTTTGATAAGCTTGTTTCTTTTTCTGCATTTAGCACCACAAACCATGAGATTTCGCCTCTTCTATTTTCGGCTTTTTAAAATTCCCGATTTTTTTCATCATTACTATACTAAATAACCACCAAACAATTGCGATAGGTTTAGTTCCAAAATTTAATCATATTACGGCCATCTTTCCGGAGGAAAAAACTGCAACTGAAGGATCATCTTCAAGCAGATCCGGACTTTATGGCCAAAATTGTAACTGGAAATAAAAGTTGGGTTTATTGCCATAATGCTGAGACGAAAATGCAGAGTTCCCAATGGAAAACCCTTAACTCAACTCGCCCTAAAAAGACACGTCAGTCAAACTCGAACATCAAAACCATGCTCATTGTTTTTTTCGATGTTGAGGGCATAGTGCTATCAGAGTTCGATCCAAGGGTAACAACTGTAAATTCCTTATTTTACAAAGGCCCACTGCAACGTTTGCGAAACGATATACGAAGAAGGGGACCAAAAAAATGGGCTAATGGCTTCTTTCTTCATCACGACAATGCCCCGTGTGACACATCGTTCTGATTCGCGAGCTAGGAAAAATCTTCCTGTGTGTCCACATCCACCTTACTCACCAGATTTAGCACCATGCGATTTCTGGCTCTTCCCGAAAATAAAAACCGTGCTAAAGGAAAACGTTTTGACACCATTCCTGACAATGAGAAGGCACGAAAGAGCAGCTGAACGCCCTTCCAAAAGAACCTTTCCAAAAATGTTTCTAGTCAGGGACAGTACTTTAAAGGAGATTAATTCCATTTCCATGTAAACTTATCTGGGGGCATGGCAGTGCCCCGCCAAGTTCGCGTAAACTGCTGTACGATCTTTTCTTGAAACATTTCAGCCCATATTTGACCTATCTAAACCTACTTTAAAATGAGCGACGAAACTCAAACTTTGCACAGTCCAAGATCTTTATAGAGTTAACAAGCTCTCCGAGTTTCATGGACTTCCACAAAGTAGTAAAGTAGTTACAAAATTTCAAAAAACGTCAAAATTGCCACTCACTCATGTATAGATCATTAAAATTCTACTGTACTTCGCGACAAGCTGAAATTTGGCAGACTGATTGAAAATATGACCAAACCCTTGGAAAAAAAACCCCACATTTAATTTACTCCCCTCCACTATACATGAAAAGTTATGTAAAAGTAACATTACCCACTCCCAGAAACGCTAGAGAGCTGAGCTTTAACAGACTGAAATATGACAAAACTATAGGAAAACATTTAAAAACCCCAAAATTTTGGTTTGCTTCCTTCCCCTATAAATGTAAAGTTTTGTAAAAGTAACATTGCCCACGTTCAGGAACGCTGGAGAGCTGAGATTTAGAAGGCTGATAAATAAAGAAAAATTATAAGAAAAAATTTAGAACCTCAACATTTTTAAATCCTTTCAAAAAGAAGTGAAATTATAACAAAAACATTTTATGTTCGGTTCGGTTCCAAACTTCTTTATGTTTAATTTAGCACTGTGCCTTAGAGTCATTTGCAGCCGTAATAGCCAGGTTGGCTTTACTTTTATCTCAATTCTTTTTACGGAATACCATTTTCGCGTACTTGACTTTTTTTTACATGAAATGTTTTTGTTATGAATACTTTGTAATAAAATTATTCACCGTCTTATTTTATCAGACCTCGTATAAGTACCAAAAATTATAACTTTCTAACTCATTAAATATATAAATTTTATAATAGTTGTGGCTATCGAGTAAAAATGAATTTTATTTGTGATTTACAGGTGATAAAATTTACGTCTGTAAGGTTTATCTTTCAAAAGATACCGAAAAGATTCTAAGTTCTGATTACGACTGGGAAATTTTAGTACCAAATGCAATGCCATCAATTTTTGATATCATATTTAACGTTGGTTTTTTTGCTACTTACATAAATTTGTTTATAACATAATTATTACTTAGTTAATTAGTTTATTTTTTAAGATTTGTAAAAGTGCATAAATTTCGATAATGCATAATTATAAAAGTGACAAAAAATTAGGGAAAAGTGCAACAATTAGAACTCTCAAGACTATCCCGGGAGACGATTTTGTTATTCCAGTGCATAAAACTGTGAATAGTAAGATACATTATTACGATCAAAATCTAATTGACTCAGATTATTTTACGATTGTGCAGCAAGGAGACAAAATATATAAGTACGTAAGTAAAATATTTTGGTACATTTATTATTGAATACACCAATAACAGTTTACTAGATTTTTATTTAGGTATGATACTAAATACACAGTGCTACACAAAAAATATCTGTCAAACTGGGTCCAGTACTCATCGGCGCGGCCGATCCTGTGCAAGCCAATTCGACGCGAGCACCAACCTACACCAAACCAAACCTAACCAAAACCCAACCAAACCTAACCAAACAAACCTAACCTGAGCCGCGTATTTCACTTCAAATCGTACCCCTATGCCGAGTCGGCCTCGGCGAGTAGTACTTTTTCTGTCTAACTATTACCAAAATCAATATAAAATTGTTTAGGTAATGATATATGATATATATTACGTCCTTGTTCCATAGGTTATCAAATAAATGGGGGAAGTGATTAAATGTTCTTATATTAATTTAACATTTTATATTACTCAATAATATGACTCAAAACTTATTATAAAGGAAGTTTTTTCATGTTAGGACTTTTTACCTAGATATCTGAAAATTCGGGCACAAACATGGCACAATAAAAAAGTGTTCTTTTTTACTAAAATGTTATTTATATATTTTTAAATATTACTTTTCTTTTTGATTTTGAGAGTTTATATTAATAATACGTATATGCCAAATTTTTTTAAGATATAAGGCGCTTAAATTTGGAAGTCCTAACCATATTAATTATATATAGGTTTGGGCCGACTTTGAAAATATACCCTTGAAAAAAATATTGATAAACACAATAAGATCTCGATGGACAGATAGTAAAATACATCACATCGGCATATTACTTTGTGTATTTAAAATTTAAACATTATTTTGATTAACTAGACATGCAAGTTAACTTTGACAAAACCCTTTGCTTTGGTCTTCGATTTAAACATTCTAGACTGTCATATTTTCAGCAAAAATTACCCACAAATTTTGTTACATAGTTTTGTCCAAGTATGAAACAGTTTATCATAATTCGATTTCACATGCATTCAAACATCAGGATTGTTCTTAATTTTCTGCACGAGTTGTAGGGGGACGTAAAAAAACATACCTTAATTTATAAAGCATAAATAATTTTAGTAAAAAGTCAATGAACTTGGTAAGAAAATAACATAACCAAAAAAGTGAGGTTGATTGACTTTGATGGGTTTGTCGCGTCTCTATTTCTTTTAAATGTCATACATATAGGATCCCTAGGCTTACCCTCCTCAGTCCCCCACTTGAGCCTTACGTAATTAACCAACAAGGCCGTACCTAAGGGGGGACGGAAAAGGGTCAATCTCCACCCCCCTTCCCCGAAATAATTTTTAAAGTATGTTAAAGAGATTTCTTATCAATAAAAATAAGCAAAAAATTCACACTATATAAATTTTCCACTAAAGTTATTTGAAAATTTTTAACTCCCCTTTCCCATCCCGAAATTTTTTTAAGGGTAGGGCCCTGCTTAACGGATTTGACAAGTAGATTCTAGTTGGCAAGTCTGAAGCGTCGATTTCCAATCGTCTGCTCCATATTACATAGGTCATACGTACAACATTAAAATTGAGTTTAACTGTAAATAAAATATATTTAGATAATATCATACCCTTATCGTGCATTTGCCAGTCTCGCTTTATCACAATAGGGGTCACATCAACGCATTTTATCAATAAATAAAAATAGAAATTTAAAGGAAATTTTGAACACGTATTTCTCATACTCCTTCCCATAAATAGAGACTAATATTACGTTTTGGTCAAGTGCGCATGTGCAGAACCTTTGGACGCATTAGACGCGTTGTATCGTTACACCAGCTAATGAATGTAGAAGCGTAACCACAGATCAAATGAGGTCATTATTTGCAAAACTCGCTCTTTGCTCTTTGGTTTACATTTCAGGAGCAACAAAAAATTTTCTAGCTTAAACGCAAATAATTTTTTTGGTTCAATTTATTTTTTACCTTCCTAGTCTGCGTAGTAATGGCTAGAGAAGGTATTATTTATCTATCTATCTTAGCAATATCGTCGTGATGTCTGTCTATGTGTGTGTGTATGTGTGTATTATTTAAACCGGCGAATCGATTTTCATAAAGTTTTCAGGTAAAATAGTGTTCGACACTCTAGCGAGCTGATTAGATTTTGGTCAAAAACGATTACAGTTTTTTGACAATTAAAAAATGCAAATTTTAACGGAGCGTCGCGTCGCCTCAATATGCGGTTGTCGGAATATAGTAATTTGTTTCATACCCGAAAACTTTCTGAGATATTTACAAGAAACGGTTTTCAAGGCTGATATAATATGACTTCACTCGAAGTGTGCTAATAGGCTAGCCAGGAAGGTACTAGATCTGTCATGGATCCATTTATTTTCCAATACATTAATAGGCATAACTAATAAATATGATAATCGTAAATACGAAACGTATAGTTTTTCAGAAAAAAAAAATCAGAAAAAAAAAATATGTTTATATGAACTCTCCAACTGATTTTGTATAGCACAGAAGCAGTTAAGAAACCTTTTAAAGGTGGCAATACATTAATAGGCATAACTAATAAATATGATAATCGTAAATACGAAACGTATAGTTTTTCAGAAAAAAAAATATGTTTATTGCAAATAGAGAGTTTTGAAAAGAAAACTGAACTTTTAGCAGCTTAATCTTGAATGAATTTGTAGAAAGTTAATTCTGGTACTTTTATCCAATCTTCGCCATATTGTTTAACCAGCAAACTAGTAATGGAAGTTTTATTCCCTTTAACTTTCTTGCTTACCGGTACTTCAACTGGCTGAATAGGCAGTTTTGCAAATATACCGTTAACGTGAAAAAGAGTTTTTCAAATAACCGATAACTCTCCAACTGATTTTGTATAGCACAGAAGCAGTTAAGAAACCTTTTAAAGGTGGCAATACATTTCCTATTAAAAATTTTATGAACTTTGAATTTTTTGTCGATTACATACTTTTGGACTCAAATAAATTCGTCCGAATTTCAACCTAATTTGATTATAAGGGTGTGTTTTGGTCACTCATACGATACGATCTTATAGAAATTAATGAACGAACGACTTTTTAAATATTTTCATGTATTTAGTTTTAATATTTTAAAGTGGAGATTCCTTTTTAGTGAAGGAGACTTAAATTAAAATAGCGACAATTCAAGCCAAAAGAATTGATTTTTTAGCAAACGATGGTAATTTGTAGACCAATTACAAATGCAGCTATGGTTATAAGTGGATACGATTTGACTATTACTTTAACTCTGTTACGTTACGTTTACGCAAGGCTGTAGATATTAGATAGTTTAAGTTGTGCTACGTATTTTTACGTAAGCATGAGATTTGACAGTTACGCAAGCGCACTTCGTCACACCGTCGTCAAGGTCACGTTAGGAGCTTACGTATTTACGTTAGCTTACGGCAGTCTGCGGGCACCTTAACGTTACCAAAGAATAGAATTGGTTGATTGACCGATCGAAAAATGAGGCCTAGACGATAATTTCCGCTTCCAGTACAAACGATTCTTTGCAAATATATTCCTACTGTAGTTGAAAAGACAAAAAACAAAATTGTAACATCAAAAAAACACAGTGCCGAATTCCATATTCTCTGCTATTAGTAGACTTGTTATGGTAACGTAAAAACATTCAACATACTCAAATTTGAAACAAAACGTAGAGCGCTTAACGTGCAGTTTTACGTAAAAATACGTAGCACAACTTAAACTATCTATTAGTCCCTATTACGTCGTTATCGATACGCTTACCCAGGGATGCGTTCAGCGCCGTGAATCCAAACCAAATTGGCAAATTCCGTTTAGAATCCGTCGAAAATAGCTGGCAAGTCCCATTCAAATAAAAAAAAAATCTAAGTATGGTTTTATCCAATTGTACCTGCTACCTAACCTTTTTTTACCTTCTAGCCCACGTAGCAATGGCTAGAGAAGGTATTATTTTCGACGATTTTTTTTTTTTTAATAATTGGTCTTGATGAATTTGTCTTATCCATTACAAAGGTTGGTTGATTAGGTCGGTTTCTTAGATTGGTTGGTAAGGCTGATTTAATAATTGAGGATCCTCTTTGTGACAAAATTGTATGTGGTAAAGACCACATCCTATTTTGATGATTTTTTCCCAACAAAAGATTTACAAAAAGTGTTGTAATTTTGGATCCGCAACTGCCTTTAATTATATCTTTTTTAACATACAATTTGTTTGTTTAGTTAATTTTATCAAATGTACTATTACTCTTGAATAATACAAAAAAATAATTAAAAAAAATTTGTATTTAAGAGGTTAAAAAATTTAATTTGCTATATCTTTTGATATGTTAGAGATAAATTAGTAAATCCTACATATTTTTAAAGTAAATTGATTGGTTTACAGCTTTTGCATTGACAAATTTCTCCCAAAAATTAAGAACAAACGTGTTAGATGAACAAGTGTGATCAAAAATAAGGGGCAAAAATGTGTTTTTCTTTTCACCTCCTGCTTACCGCTGCTCACGGTCATTAAATAAACCGGTTGTCTGGTAACTCGGTGACATGACGGCCGTGACGTCAGAGCTACGTCACAGTTTTCCTAGGAAACAGCAGTCAAACGCTGTTTATAGCGTAATTTCGTCTTTTACCCGGAAATTTTGTACATTTTGGGTCTTGTCGTCTTGTAAGTCGTGTTTATACCTGTTCCGTGCTTGCTATAAATGTTTTAAACTAAAAGAGATTTTAGAAAAAGATGGTTTAGTTTACATTGCAGGATTTTAGCACGAAAGCATTACAATGAGTTCCCTCAACATGCATTCATATGCCATGCCATCTTGGGTGCAAAGCCTTTCTTTTGGAGGCTTAACTGAGCCTTTACCATCATGGAAAGAAAATGTTTACAAAATGGACAAATGGTTCATAAAATCACATGCCAATTTTAAATTTAAAACAAATATTTCTATTCCATATAAATTGGTAAATTTATTTGTAAAACAAAGAGTGATGATAAGAATCAAATTCATAAATACCAAAAAGCAAAATGAATCCATAATGAAACGAAAGCATGATACAGGTACTGATGAGAGTCGAAAACAGTAAAAAAGTTAAAGAAAATTATTTTGTAACTATTCTATAATTAGATAGGTATAGCTTTTTGTTACTTGCAATATGATTTAAAAACAAAACTGATGAGGACCATTCTTAAATTATATACTGGGTGTTTCAAGTTAAAAGTCCACCATTGCTAACTTTTGAAAATTATAAAATGCAGGATGTTTAAATTAAAATTGGTTTTATATTTTTTGAAAAAACTCGAAAACGCAATGTTCGATTATCTTTTATTTGGGAATATTCAAGAGCATCAAAAATTCTACTAGTTTACCACTTTAAACTTTTTTCTATCTTTAATAATAAAAAAGTTAGCAATGGTGAACACTCAACTTGGAACACCCTGTATAATCCTCAAGCAGGAGGGAAGGAATATTAGCGTTACAGCCAATGTATTTTTATTAAAAGTTTTCTTGAAATGCGTCAAGGGGGATCACAAATCCTGAATCTTTGCGGTATGTAACTTATGAATGTTCCCTAATACCCTGTTTCCACCAATGCATGCCCACCCCGATTCAAAAAACGCATCAAGTGATGGGCCATGGATTTGCACCGGTTTTAAATGCAGCGTCACCTGATGCGTTTTTTGAATCGTGTGCTGAATCTGATACGGAATTTTTATCATAAATTTTTAAATTATTTAATTTTTTAATAAATTTTGGTATTTTTACTTTATTTCTCTCATAATGTAACGTATAGGTATATCTCTTTATTGATCGTGGAGCAGGCATATTGCCACGTCATAGGCTGCCGAGTTCTTATTGGCTGGGAGTTACCAGACAACCGGTTTATTTACGGACCGTGACCGCTGCTGTAGTTTTTGATACATATCGACTCATAAATTAGAAAGACCGCCATTTCGGATCGGCTATTTTATTGGTTTTAAGAAAATACGTTAGAGCAAAAATATGGGGCATACCCATGCATTCTCACACGCAATGCTTGAAGCCAGAACCCCTACTTAATTCTTAATGTTCCTTTTTCGGCTAGACAGGATATCGGTTACTGCGCATGTGGCAGTTTTGGTGGTTTTGGAACATACTCCGTTACGTCACTACATTATTTGACAATAATCAAACATTTAAGGTTATGTCTATTATTTTTTTCTAAAAACTAGTGGATTGGGTGAAAATTTATCAAATTATGGATTAATTTTGTAATTTTTCTAAAACTAATTGTGCAAATTTATTGTGGACACCATGAAGACTGTTTAATGGCATCTATAAACCACTCTTAACTTTATTAACAAATTATAAAGAAAAATACACGTAGTTACCTACGGAATGGCACTCCCTTACTTTTTTCGGACATTTTTCCACAAACCGCACGTTTTACGTGAAATATTTCCCATTTTTCACAGAAAAAAACATAATTTTACACGACAAACACAAAACACCGCAAAATTTCAAGATGGCCTCCACTCACATGACAAAACAAACGCATGCGCACTTGAAAATTCGCATCCGTAAATTTAAATTTGCCATTGTTTTCAAAGCCAGCTATGAGTGCTTCACTTTTCGATTCTTTGAACATGTATTTATGCTACAACGTATTTGGTTTTAAGGAACCAAAAATTATATTATGTGACCTTAAGCAGTGCAAGTTTTTGAATTTAAGGCAAATTGGTTGACAAATAAACATGGCCGCCATTTTAAATCCGACATTTTTATTTTTTAATAAAAAAAATTTCATTTCAAGCTATATTGTCACCGAAACTCAATACATATACCAAGTTTCAAGTCTCTAGCTCATCAGAAGTATCTGAAATAGCTGTCGCAAGATTTGAAACAGAAATGGGTATGGAAACAAGTATACGGAGTGAAGTAAAATAAAACCATTTAAAAAAGAGGGGTAAAGAGGAGGACGTAAATTATACTTTTTTAAATTGGCTATAAGATATGTTTACCAGGTAGCAAAAAAATATCGGTGTACTCAGCGGAACTTTTTTTATAACTCTAGCAACTTTTTAATTAAAAATACTATTTCATAAAACCTTGTATTATAACAAGTCTACAAATAACTGGTCTGTTAACAATTATTGCAAAATAAAATACCTAGCTGCTGCCTTAATATCCATGATGACATCGTCTAAATTTGACGTACAACAAATAACAAATAAAAGTTTTTCTAGTCACAGTTTTAAAAACACCTAACTTAATAAGCAGCATGTAAGCAAAGCCCCCCCCCTGGGTGCGCCCATGTAGGTATCATTAGATACTATTATTGGCGTCCTAATGTAGCTATTTGTCCTTAGGAAATGTCCTTAAATTATGTAACGCAAAAATTCAGGATTTGTAATACCGCCTCCCCCCTCATAACACGTGTTCAAGAAAAAACACATTAAAAAAACACTGAATGTAACACCACCCCCTCCCCCCTAGAGCGTTACGTATTTTAAAGACAGGCCCTTTCAAATCTACTCCCACCCTTTTTTTTTAAATAAAATAAAATGTATTCTGTTTAATTTAGGACTTAATTACCTTTTGTTTGATATCACACACGCCATATTTTCACATATACTCTAATTTTTTTAATCTACCCCTACTCTTTTATTTGGCTTGCGCCGAACAGATATACACACACCTAAATACACCACACAAACACACACACGGACAGACGTCACGATAAAATTGCTAAGATACACCAAAATAACATATTTTCAGTGTTATCTCAATTTTTGTTGTTGTAGAAAATAATACCTTTTCTAGCCATTGCTGCGCGAGCTAGGAAGGTAAAATGAAATCAGAATACATGTAACATAATAATTATACTTTTGGTCTACAAAAACCATTGTTATTAAAGCTAAGAAAACTTATTTATTAATTTACGCATATTATGTACGTATTTCTTACTGGACAATTTTCTATATACACAAAAAGAAATTTTAACTTTTTTACTCGATCCGCATAACTCCGCAGCTGACTAAAACTGACTTTGTTACTTAGAAAACATATGCATGCACTTAATAGGACCAAAAATGTCAATAAAGTTGGATGAAGTTGAAACATTTGGTCAAATTCTATTTCAGAAAATGAAAATTTAAAAAGTTTTCTGCAACGGTTGCTTGAAACCGGTTTAAAATATTACCAATAAAATAAAAAACAATGTTAAATATGTACAATAAATAGCTACATACCTCCAGATTCAAAATCCATGTTCAAAAAAATTATTTTTAATAATAGGCGCAAGTTTTAAAAGGGCTTTTTAACCATCAACTTGCGTAAATTTAAGTTAAGTTAAGTTTCATCGGTCATTACTATGGCAATTGTTTTTCAAATTAGGCGTGACATGGTTACGGCCTAGCATGATCATCAGTGATTGCACTAATAGCAATTTTACAATTAAACAGGGCTTTTTAGTGTTTAGGGGTTATGGCCAGCTTTTTGTTAAAATCCGCCTGTGTGCGGAGTAGCCGAATTCATGACGAACTTGGCCAAAGCTTTCACTTTAGTTCAAGTTTCCTCGGTGACCATATACACATGCTCCAAAGCAAAGTTTAAAGTTGGTATTCTGACTTACTCATTACGACGCTGTGTGAAAACCTTTCTAAAAATAAGTTGCTTTCTTCTTAACCTAGTCTGGCATGTAATCATGTAAATAATACTTGTCAATGCAGAAAATAATAACAATAATAAAAATTTATAAAAACTTATAAATGGCCAAAAAACAATTTATTGTTAAATCCCGTTTGGTTACAACCATGTAGACGCGGTTAGAATCGCAAACGTAAAGAAATAACTCTTCTATTAACGCTGACCAACAAAAGTTTTCATTTTCATGATACGTATTGAGATAAGCTTATGAAATACGTGTTCCGATTCCATGTAAAGTGTCTAATATAATTTATTTACGGGCTTTTAGCTGAAGCTTTAGAAGTGCATCGGGAAGGGGATGATTTTATGGTGCGTTCGACATAGAATTGTTTTATTTTAGTTTGCTATTTGAAAACGGAACGTAAATTTATTACTTTATATCTACGATTTTACATTTAATGCGCGGTTCACACGAAGTATTTTTGTTAGATTAGTTTAAAGCGTGTTTTCATGAAACAATTGTTATTTAATTCGAAAACGATTTTAAGTTGACCGATAAAAATCGGCTCGTGGGACTCTTGCATAAGAGTCTAGAGAAGAAAATTATTATCAACAAGGGTATATTTTTATCAAATTTATGATTTACGCATTAAGATTAATCATACAAACAAAACAACTACATCAGTGATATTTTCTGTATTGTGTTATTTTTTAACAAGCAGAAAAGGTGTTTATTAATAAATTTGTTGGTTATGGAAACAATAAAAGGCAAGAAACCACGATCGCCATCTCCATCTACAAGTGAACAGTCAAGGTAGGCCAAAGACCAAAATAAACGAAAAAAAAGATAAGCATTAACGCTCGGACACGCAACAGCGATCGCGGTGGCCGTCAGTCGCAACCATAAACTAATACAAAGACGCCTGATCCAAAAATGGCCCCTGTTACCGAAATCTCATACCAGATGGCTATACGCGACGGTGTAAATATTAATTGCTAATTGTCTCGCCTGAATGAGTCGGCGGTGTTGCCATACCAAAGACAATTATACCTATCTACTTTACAATTCTCCTACTTTACCCAGATTGATTTTTCAATAGGTGGACAGTTAGTGAGTTCGCGTAGACAACCCGGGGCGCTTGGCAATTCTTCCGCTCTTTTGAATGTGGTGCATTAAAGAGAGAGAGCCTCTCGGGAGCCCCGGTGTGTTTGGTCGAACTCGATCATTATGAATAAGGTATTTAGAATTTGGTTGGTATACCGCGTAATTGAATCAAATATTATTCCTTTTCTAGCTACTGCCTATTTAATATGCTTAGGCGTTTACGTTTTCGACTTATACATATATAAATGTATATATACAGTATGTCCTCCTAAGTTGGAATCATATGGAAAACTTTTTTATTTATAATTTTAGAAAAAAAAGTTATTTTTCATAAAAAGTTCTGCATTATCTAAATCTAAACCCTATAATACAGTCATCAAATATCAAATTTTTTTAATGGTATACGAGGTTTGTCAAAAAATATGAGTTTTGCTCAAGATTAAAGTACCTTTAAATTTGACAATATCGAAAAATGTTACTAAAAAAGTTGATCAGAATTAAAAATTACGTTTAAAACTTCAGATTATTTTATTTTTTACTACTCTTTCTATTTTGAATGAATGATTTTGTGATTAGTTTTAGTTTTTCGATGTTTTCTAATAATTTTGAAATTAAAACGCGTAATAAGTGCATATTCATTTATTTTGCAAATTTAAAGGTACTTTACTCGTGAGTAAAACTCATATTTTTTGACAAACCTCGTATACCACTAAAAAAATTTAATATTTGATGACTGTATTCTAGATTTTAGATAATGCAGGATTTTTTTTGAAGAATAACTTTTTTTCCTAAAATTAATAATAAAAAAGTTTTTCATATGATTCCAACTTAGGGTGACATACTGTATATATTTCGCTTCCTTTGCGTTTTAATACATCCTGTATGTATATCAATATCGATCTTTTTGGGGGGTTTAGGTATTTCTAGGGGATATAGAAAAAAGTAAAAACCTCATTTTAATAGCCCTTTATAAGCTAAGTAGTCTACATTTTAAGAGGGGGTCTATAACTTTTTTATTAAAAAAAAACAATTGATTGTAAATTGCTTTTTTATTTAAAAAAATATAAATAATCCAACTGTCAAATTAAATTTTATCTGTCACTTTTGGCTTTTAGTTTTTGAGATTGTATCCATATAGTTAGAATTTTTTCCATGGAATTTGCATGATTAATTTTATTAATAAAAAATATTTAAACCCAAAAACAAATAAATACAAAAATGTAAAAAACTACAAATAAATCAAGGGGTCAGTCCATAAAGAAATACATTTTATCTAATCTCCATCGACGTAGCTAGCCCAAGAATTCAGAATATAAAAAAAAATCATTGTAATATAATATATCCACAATGAACTAATTTTTTGGGGCAAGGTGGAGATATTTAACCCTACTAACTACTTCCCCCTTATTTAGGCCCTTAAGCTAGCCTAGTGTTTAAGCGAGGCTGTGGCCCATGTTTTATGTGATACACATATTAGGTATATTGTTTCTGTATTTTTTATTAGTAGAGAGTAGGACATTGCTGTAGCTAGGAGGCACGGGGGGCTTTCCCCCCTCTACTATAAAAATATCTATGAAAAAATAGATCTACGCCACGGCCCCCCTGAAAACTGAGGCTAGCTACGATGCTGATAGAGGCCTGATCTTGCGAGAGGCAATTCAGTCCAGCCACACATACTTAATAAATAATAGCAATTATTAATATGTGTTAAGGTCCCACAAACAAAATTTTATGCAGTTTATGTAAATTTTTTACATAACTAGAGATTACTTGCGCGCCGCAGGAAAAACAATTTGCATTTTTGATCCATGAATTCAGGCTAAGGACCTCATTTTAAACGAATACTACTAAAATAGGTATAATTTCAGTAATAATAAAAAAAGTTTTTTGCGCTGGGGGCAAAAAAAACTGGGGGCATTTTTGTGAAAAAATTCTCACTTTTTACGAATCTTGGGAGGGGATAATTACCCCCATTATCCCCTTTCCTTGCATACGCGAATGGGCAGATGAAATTCAATTTATAAGTTGGATTGGCGGATTCAAAATCGAAGATTTTCTTCTTTACATTTTATAAATTTTAAAAATAAGTATAATTTTAGTTTTTAACAATCAATATTTAGTACTTTTTACTTTTTTTTTTCTATTACAAAGCTTGGTTTTAACGACCGAAATTAAGCGGTCCGTTCAATGTCGTTATAACCGATATTTACTGTTGTAGCACTACATATTAAAGAGTTTTTAAAATTTGTTAAAGAAAAAAAGAGATTTTTGGTAATAATTTTGAGTATTTCTATTTATTTTTAAACAATTTTGCCATTTAATTATTACCCCTTTTGTCATGCAAAATTTCAAAAAATATCGATTTTGTTGTAATTTTTCAGGAAGTTATAATAAATTAATTTTTCAGGAAGTTATAATAAAATATAAAATGTGTGTGTGTGTGTAATATGGCCTTGATCGAGCCAACTGGTCAGCATTTCTCATTGTTTATTACAAGGGAGTAAAAAATATAAAATAAAAGCTGTTAAGTTTGGCACCCTTTTTCTAAAAAACAAAGAGGTTTGATGCAAAATATAATAAGAAAAAAATCCTTAGTTTGATCTTTTCTAGCGCCTATTAGTTTGCTATTACACCCTGATATAAGGGCATCGAAGAAATAACTGTTATTTCTTCGATAATAAGGGCAAAAGAAAAAAAATATGCCATCTATGTATATTTTATATTTATTGTGTCATACCGGGTGGGCAAAAAACCGGACAAAATGTTTATCGTTATAGCTTTCCAACTATAGATTTTACCAAAGCAAGCAGTAGTTTGCAGGGAATTGATCGGACAATTGTGTAAAAGTATATTTTTGTCCACCATCTTAAAATCCCAGATGGCAGACAGAATCAAACTTGACCTTGAAAGAGGCTCGTTTATTCTTCTGTTACGGAAATTTTAGATATATATTTTTGTTTGTCGAAAAGCTCTATCTTTGCTACGCACAACGAGATATGAATCGTTTAAATCGGTTTAGGCCCCTAAAAATTAATTTTTGCTATAACTATATTCTTTTACATACAGGTTAACGATTGATTGCTTTTAAAAGATCACAAACAAAATTTGCCGTCATTGTAAAATCCAAAATGGCGGACATAAAAACTTTACTTTTTAAAAAGGTTCGTTTATTTTTATATTCCGAAAATGTTTTGAATTTTTTTAGAACTATAGAAAAATTTTACAGAATATGCGATTGCCTTGCCATTTCTATGTGCATTTATTTCCTCATAAATTCATTACTAGTAAACCGACAATTAAATAAAAAGCATCATGGCAAAGATCAAGTTCATTAAAGATCCGTATTTAAATTTTCAGCCATCTCTAAATATAATATGGCTTACCAATTCGAATTTGACCCTCCATAAAGGGTAGTTTTTTCTTATGTTGAGAGAAATTTTTCGACTTTTTTTTGAATTTATTTAAAAGATCCTAGGTCCACCACGCACAAGTTAATCATAAAAAAATAAATCTTCGCAACATACAAAGAAGCGATCCTTCATAGAAGGACAAATTTCACTTTTGTTCAATTTTAATAGTTTTGATCAAAGAGCAATCGGGTATCACCATAATTCTTTTTTTTTTCATTGAAATCGATTCAGTGAGTTTATAACGAAATTATTGCAGACAGAAATTGAAATAACAGTTGCTATAACAATTCTAATTTAAAGAACCACTGAACCGATTCTAGAGATTTTATAGAATCCATTCAGTATTAATGGATGAATGGATACAGAATTAAGGAATAATATTTCGGGAACCACTAAACCGTTTTAAAATTAATGTTTCGAGATCCACTAAACGGATTTTAATGATTCGTAACTAGTTGCATGAGGGTGGCGAAAACAGAGCGTTTTTAAGAGTTCCAAAAATCCGAAATATAAGAATTAAAAAGCCTCTTTGAAACGGGCAAGATTGATTCTCTCAGCCATCTTAGAATTTATAATATCAAATCTTTCTGCTTAAAAGCCTAATCAATTGGTTAGTATAGCTATAACAAAAACATTTTGACCGGGTTTTTTTGGTCCACCCGGCAGATATGAGTACCGGGTTAAATTACAGTTTTTTTTTATTAGTTATACAGACACACCCTATAATACTCCAAAAACCTTTTCAAGACTAATTTTTAACTAGTTTTGGGTTAAATCGGGCAGGGTACACAAAACAGCGGCGCGCGGGCCTTTTGAAAAATTTGGATACGCAGTAAAAAATCACTAAAAGATGTTAAGTAGAACCGTTGTTTGATGGAGATCCATCAAACAACGGTAGAACCAACAACTTCGTAACTTTCATTTCCGATAAATTTAGAAAATACTTTTTAGGGCTGGTATAATAGGGTGGAGTTTACTTATTGTGTGCTAATTGGCTAGTCTAGGAAGGTATCTTATCCGTCATGGATCCATTTATTATTACTTAATAAATAAAATAAATTTATACTAAAAACACCTTGGATATTTATTAAAGATTCTATTATTTGATTTACCTCGTGGTTTTTTAGGACCGACGGGATTTTAAAAAGTTTGCATTTAATAAGGTAAATTACACCAAAATAAAAAAATTTGTAAATAAAAAAGTTGTAGGCCACCTTCATAAAGTCAGACTTTTCATAATCCCCTCGTATGTCTTCATATTTACATAAGTTTTTATAAATTTCGACTACATCGAATTTGGCACACCCGGTAGTCCCTTTGCTACTCCGACACTGTTAATTTCTAGACAGAAAGAACACACAAAAAGAAAGGCGGGCGAACGGTTATTTGAGCAAAGAGAACTAAATAGAATGTAAGAGAAAAAAAAGCGCAAAGGTATCAAATTAAACTTTTGTTTGTTAATTATTTTTATAAGAGGTATTTCATATGCAATATATTTTTCCTACGACCACACTTGAAAATCATGAGTTTCACACCATTTTCATCCTCAGAAAACGTTAGGTTTCACCCATGGGCAGAAATTTTTTGAAAAATACTTTTTGCACATGTGTTGCAAAGTATCTTTCCACACATGTGCGGAAAAGCAGTTTCATTTGATTTGTGCAAAATTGAAGAACCGTTTTTACAAAAATGAGTATAGCTCATCAGTGTTCGTAGGAAAGATAGCGTACACAACTCGATAGAAAGTAACTTTCTTACACTCGCCTGTTATTTCACTCGGCTGGCGCCTCATTCTCAACATTCACGCTCGTGTGAAATTTGTCACTCTCTTCTCTTGTTCATATGTAATAGACTATTTCGTTTTTAACCTTACCATATGAAGAATAAGGTTACTCGTTCCAGACCTTACTAACTAGAAACCACAAAAAGGGTCCACTTATTACAAAAAAAGAATGAAACTGCGCCTCCTTTCAAGGGTCAGTCCCAATCCTTTTTCGTTGTTTAGGGATAAAAACATAAAAGATAAAAGTGTCACTGTTTATCCCTGGGATGAACAGGGATAGATCAGGGATAAAAAATTAAAATCAGGGATGAAAAGTGACAGGTAAGGAATTACAAACCTGGTTTTTAGCGCATTTGATATTTTAGACAAGTCATTCTTATTTGATTAAACAATCGTTTATTAACACTATTTTTATACACCCCACGCTTTTACCTTAGTCTGTTAAAAGTCACGTTAGTGTACTTAAAATTTTTTAGTTTTTTAAACAGCTGATGATTTCAGTTGAACCGTTTAACTTAAAAGTGTTTTACGTATTTTTGAATTTAATATTTGGCTAAATAAAAAGTTTAAAAAATTCAGACAAATAAATGTAAAAATAACTAAATGCAAAATTTTTAAGTAGTTATACTACTACAATGAAAAAAAAAACAAATAATATATAAAACTAAAAAAACGTTATGAAATATTCTTGAAGATCAGTTTCTAGTTAGTTAGGTATCTATTTATTTATTTAATTTAATTTTGGATAATTTTGAAGTAACCAAGTGCTTATTTGTTTTTTAAAAGATTTTTTTGACCTTTTGTTCAGTTCAGATGGTAGCAGGTTAAAGAGTTCTTTTCCAATGTATGTTTTTCTGTACATTTCTCGAGTTTTTTTGAACATTTTCCGTGTTTTTCTGACCATTTCCCCAGTTTTCCAGGATTTCCGAAAATTTTCCCAGTTTTTCCGAGCATTTCGCGAGGTTTTTCAAACATTTCTAAAGTTTTTTGAAAATTGTCCGAGGTTTTCTAAACATTTTCCGAAAATTTCCCGAGTTTTTTCTAACATTTCTCGAGTTTTTCCAAACATTTTCCGAGTTTTTCCTGACATTTCCGAAAATTTCTTGAGTTTTCCCAAAAAAATTCTGAGTTGTCCGAAAAATTTTAAAGTGTAAGGACTGTACATTTGCCTCTGGCCTTAACTCTTGGAAGTCAGAAAATATATCTACTTTTTCTTACCTACATATCTATGCCTACACTGGGCAAGACGCGTCCACCCCTACAGAAGGTTGCATGTATACTGAAAGGAGTGACTGAAAGATTTTTCCAAATGATTTTGAATTAAATAAAATATCGGCAACACTGCACTATGGAGTAATCACAGGGGCAAAAACGCTTCCTCTCTCTTTTTTCCTATGTAAATTATTGCATAAGAAAAAAAAGACAGAGCGAGCATTGGAGTTCATGTGGTTACCTGCTATTACCAAACGAATAGCGACATCAGCGCCCTCACCGGTCGTCACCGGCTGATTTCAAAGGTCCTCAGTGCGTGTATTAAAGAGTATGCTATTGGCCTAATGAAAGCTGAGCGTCTATTATATTATTAGTTTATGGTCGCAACTTAGCTGTGCAAAATAATGTCGTAACTCTTGCCTATTCGCCACCATAGCTCCGATCGCTATCATCGATGCAGTCATGACAGCGACATGACGGTCTGCGCAACCGCACAGTCAGAAACACTAGTATAAAATCATAACAAAAATTATATAAATCCATTTAATAGTCCTTATTCCTAACAAGTACAGAAAAGCGATTCCTCCGCACGCCGCAAAATGCTATTGACAGACCGATGCGTAGCAAATTGTGTGAAACATTTAAGTGCGAAAAAATAGGTTTCTGCAAGTGGAAGTAACAATTGTTTTTCTACGAGCGTACATACGGAAAAAACGTTTCTTTTCGAATATTTTAGATGACAATGTTATTATTTTTTTACTTGGCGCTGACAGCTTTGATATTGTCAAAATACTGGGGTGCGTTCATTAGTAACGCTGTGTGCACACAAAACGCGCCCGGCGTTTTTTTTATACCCGTTCATAATTGACGCCGCGCGCGTCCTGTTGGATGAATTTTCCATTTATGATTCGGTTGCTGGCTTTGGTGCGCACACAGGAAGGCGAAATGACGTTCACGATTAACACACGGCGAACAACCATTTATCTTCCTCGGTTAGTTGGGTAAAGTTTAACTTGTCGCGCATGCGCATAGCGAAGATGAAACATATGAGAGCAAACTCTAACCCAACTTTACTCCTTTTTTTTGTCAACATTATTTTCTTTTAATTCCACCAAGGAGTTTGGATACTTAAAGCGTAGTTTCCACCTATGCGTACCCACCCTGATTCAAAAAACGCGCATCATGTGACGGGACAAGGATTTTCACCGGTTTTAAATGCAGGGTGGGCACGCATAGGTGGAAACCGAGTAAAGGATTCCCTTTTCAACCCACTCACATAATGTGGTATACAATGAAGACGGAACCCCATTATTAGAGGCCAAGTTTTTTACTAAACTTTAAATTGATTAATAATATCAATATCATATGTCCATATAATGTCAAAACAAATACAAAAGGATTCTCTTTATTCTCACAAAATTCTAGTACAATTTTTGGTTCCTTCAAAGAATAACATAAATATTGGGTTCATCTTTTAAATCTGTGTTATTAGCGGGAAATTCTTTTCGATTCGAATCCGCCAATAAAAAAAAATACAAATTGACAAATGACAGACAGAAGACGTCCGGTCAACGCTCGGCGCGTCTGAGTAAAATTTACACGGGAAATTTTAACCCGAATCATGAACGCACTCCAGGGCCTGAAAACCCGCACCCTTGTTTTCATTTTTGGAGTGGTAGTTTTAATGTAGAAGGCTTTGAAAACCAAAATTTGAAGGATACAATGTAAAACCCTTTCAGGGCCTTATACAACTCAATGATAAAACCTTAGTTCTCTTTTCGAATATTTTAGATGACAATGTTATTATTTTTTTTATTTGGCACCCTTGGCACTGACAGCCTTTGATATTTTCAAAATACTGAGTTGTTGATAAAGCTGCAAATTTTGAAAAAAGTACTTTAAAGAGTCGTATTAGTTTTTTTTAAATTAGCTGTACCTAACCAGCTGGAACAAATAAACAATTACAAATTTATACGTAGCGTACATCTAATTATTGGAAATAATAGGTTCCATGTCATGGGGGTTTAGCCCCTATGCCGCGGCATTTATGACTCATAGCGAATCTTTTGGGAAAAGATGCAGCACTGGTACGCCACTAGTTCAAGTTTAGTCTTTTTTTGAGAAAACTAGTGCAATTTTGCACTAAGTGCACATTTTTCGCCACGGACTCTCCGTGCTATGATTTAGATGTTACCATATTCGCCGAACTGTCATGTTCTAATGTATTATTACCCGTAAATATTTCCAATTTTATATAAAAGACCTAAAAATAGCCATTACATGAATATTGTTCGACTTTCTGTGGTTTCTTTGTAATCACAAACACCCACCTTACTATATATTACGTCAGACTTGTAACAGACATTTCTATTAAATACAGACTATAATTCACCCACGATATCCTTGGCATTAGTAATGACATCATTATGTTTTCTTTTAAACTAGATATATATTTAGATTTAGACAATAAAATCTTTAAAAGGTATAAAAGCTACTGTACGTGCAAGACAAATAATACTTAGTTAATTTTCCTAAATATTAATTATTCCGTTGCACTGAGCCATACAGGTTGTCACATGACACCGCAAAGTGCGCGGATAGAAAGTGCGCAACCCACCGGCGCGATGACAAGAGAGATCATCGTAGCCTCCATATTGAAACCGGCGTGTTTTACTCGGTTTTTCCAAAACTACAGTTCAATCAATCAAACGGGACGTAGTTTTAAAGTTAGAATTAGAGAACACCTTAACTCTCAAAAATCGCCGTCTGATAGACGTTCGGCATTCGGTATGCATTTGAGAGAGTTAGGTCATAATTTTAGTATTGATAATAACTTTAAAATGTTACATGATGCACATAAGGGTAGAAAACTTAATTTTTTGGAAAACTTTGAAATTGCTAAATTGGAAAATGATACTAATGTTCTAAGCTTGAACGAACCTTCCAGCGCCCACTGTAGAGAGGTAGCGAAAGTTATTAATTATTTTAATTAAATGTTTTTAAAAACTGTTTCTTGTCCCGATCGATTTTGTTTTATATTTTATTGATTTTTAACATATTGTATTTAACTTTGAACCTTTACTCTTTTAAACTAATTTTAGTATTTTAAACTGTTGTAAGATGTCGTTAGTTGTACTAATTTTTAATTTATTTTATCTATTTTGTTTTTAATATTGTTGTTTGTATTTAAATTTTAAGGTTAAGATGTTTGTTTAATTGTGTGGTTTTGTTTTAATTTTTTTTGACTTGTGTTCCAAATTTTGTCCTTAAAAGAGGGATTTTTATTTTCTGTAAGTAAATTTTTTGATACTTTTCTTTTTAATTAACTAAGATCCGGTTTTATTTTGCTTGCAGATAACACTTGATAATGATATTTACATATCGAAACGCGTAGTGTGTTTTGAGAAATAAAAAAGATTGTGAAGTATTTTGGACTTTCCCTTCAATCCTTTTCATTATGATTCTACTTCACCCTGGAGAAATCTAGGATTCTATAGTGCCAATCAATTCTAAAATCATTCCAATCCGTTACCTCAACTCCTCACAGTGATTTCAATCAACCCAAGAACTCTGATAGAAGCCTGGGCGCCCAGTGAATGGAATTTGTATCGCCGAGAAAAATAGCAAGGTAGGTGTCAATCGACATTTTGTATGGTTCTCGCGTTATTTTCCATTTTTATCCTTAATGCGTTAAAAGTTTAACCAGTGCCTAAAGCTATCGAAGGGTGTATGTCTTGTGCATACATTTTTATGGTCCTTCGAACCGGATATTCAAAAAAATACAACAAAAATCAAAATTCATTTTTCTTAAACAAAAAATCTAAAAATTTTACGACGCCATTAAGGACCAACCCAAAAGGGGCTGGCTTTATCAGTGACGAAGCGACACGCCTTTCCTAACACATGTTTAAAAATTTTATCGATTTGTCTGCAGTTTAAATTTAAAGGTCGCGGTCGACAAAAACAACTGTTTTTTGTTTACCTACGTGAACGAAGGTAAAAATAAAAAACTTTGTGTACAAAATAAAATAAAATAATAAGAAATTGTGAAAAACGTTTTAGTGTTCAGTGATAATATTTATTACTAATTAATCAATTAAAATGACTAAAACCGGCCTGGATAAGGCAGTGCAAAAACGTACAGTTTATGTTACGCGGATTACCGAAACATACACAGCAGCCATAAAGGCTCAAACCGATTCAAATGTAAAATCTATTTTCAAGACAAGGTATGAGAACGTGGAAGAGTTTTATGATGAGTTTAAAAAACTGCACAATGACGTCATTAGCCTAGTGGAGAACGATAACGAATATAAAGTGCAAGACAAGGTGCGAGAAGATACAGACAATTTTTATTTTCAAACTAAAAGTATTTTCAATCAACTTTTTCCAGAACAAAATACTTTACAAGGCAATTTTGTATCTCTTCAAAATCGAACAAACAGTCATAAATACAAAGATCTATTAAAATTGGATGTCCCTTGTTACGATGGCACTTTATTAAAGTGGGTCACTTTTTATGATATGTTTTGCTCATTAGTGCACAGCACTAATATGCCTCCAGTAAGGAAATTTAGACATTTAATTTCATATTTAAGAGGTGAACCACTCAGTTTAATAAAACACTTGCCTATTAATGATAATAATTACAATATTGCTTTTCAAACACTAGTAGATCGATACCAAAACAAAAGACTTTTGGCAACAAGCTACTGGAACACCGTAAATAGTACGGTTCCCTTAAAAAATAATTGCTCGTCCAAGGATCTTAGAACTTTACTCGATAGTTTTAATGAAAATATCTCTGCTTTAGAGTTATTAGGTTTTCCAACTCAACATTGGGATTTCATACTTTTCAACATGCTTCTTTCACGTTTAACTACCTCAATACGAACTTCTTTTGAGATAGAATATAGTAAAATGGAGCTTCCTACCTACGAAAACCTTACAGAGTTCCTCAAAAACCATTGTAGGGCCTTAGAATCAGTTCAAATCATGCAAAATATTTCTTATTCAACTATGCAATCAGACAATTTACAAAATTCAAATCCAAAACCACCTAAGCGACAATTCAATTCAAATAATAATTACAACAGTTACTCAAAACCATATCAACCACAAGTTTACGTGTCAAATACAACTCAAAATCCTCAAAACTCAAAAATAACTTCATTTAGCAATAATTCGCAATTCCAACCAAATCAATCTAAATTCTTTAATTCAAATCAACAACCAAATCAATCTAGTTTTAGTTTCACTCCAGAAACTCAAAACAACTCAAATTCAAATACAAATCAATTCAACTCAAATTCAAATAGACAACAACAATTAAATAATTCGAATTTACAATTTAATTCGAATCTGTTTCAAAATAAATACAAATGTCGTTTATGTACAAATAAACAATTTCACAATCTTTCACAGTGCCAGGTATTTTTATCAAAAACTATACAGGAGCGTAATGCCTACGTTAGGCAAAATAATGCGTGTAGCAATTGTTTAAGATCGCATCCCTTAAATTTATGTCAATCCACTTTTTCTTGCCGTATCTGTGGCCAGCGTCACCATACGAGTATTTGAAATAACTCGCAAACTACTCAATCGAATTCACAAAACGCGTATTTTACAAATGTACAACCAACCCCAAACTTAAATCAAAATTCAATTCAATCTTCCCAAAACCCCAATCAAACACAAAATGAAACACCCAATGAGGGCATTGATTACATTAATTGTGGGTGCACCTCACTCACTACTCAAAAACCTCAAAGTACTATTTTACTTTCTACAACAAAAGTAGACATCCTAGATAGTCGTGGATACTATCAAACTATACGGGTTGTCCTCGACAATGCGTCAGAGGCCAATTTTATTTCTGAAAATTGTCTTAATCGCCTAGGATTATCTAGGAAAAAATTCATAGTCCCCATACGAGGCATCAATCAATCTACTTCAACCACCAATGGCATAACAAATTGCACAATTAAGCCTGTTGGCCAAAATAATCCAACGCTTTCTCTTGATGTCTATGTTTTGCCAAAGGTAAGTGCAAATTTGCCGTCTTTTCAAGTTAATCCTCACAATTGGCATCATATCTCTAATTTATATTTAGGAGATAATACTTTCAATATTCCCGCACCTGTAGACATGCTTTTAGGAGCACATGTTTATTCTCAAATAATTCAACCTAACATTATTCCTGGAGAACCGGGGCAGCCAATAGCACTTGAAACCTTGTTCGGCTGGGTGCTCCTGGGAAATACGGAAATATCAAATCAACCTACATACAATTCAACTTCATATTCATGTCACTTTACTTCTTTACAAAATAATTCACTAGATCAAACGATGATCAAGTTTTGGGAAGTTGAGTCTCTCCCAACAAAGAAGTTCCTCTCTCCTGACGAGGAAAAATGTGAATCATTTTATCAAAAAACTGTCACAAGATATAGTTCGGGACGTTTTCAAGTTTCATTGCCATTTCGTCACTCTAGACCTATTTTAGGAGATACCTACTCACATGCTTACAAATGTTTTTTATCTCTTGAGTCTAGACTGATAAAAAATCCCGAACTATATTCACAGTATTCCGAATTTATGAATAACTACTTAAAAAACGATCATATGAGTTTAATTCTAGAATCAGAATCAAAAAATCAATTCATAAATTATTTACCCCACCACTGCGTTGTACGCCCCGATAAATCAAGTTCACGCGTTCGAGTAGTTTTTAATGGCTCGGCAACAGCGGGTTCAAAAGGTATATCCCTTAATTCTACCCTTCTTTCAGGGCCCAAATTACAAACTGACATCAACTCAATTCTGTTAAAATTCAGATATCATGAAATAATCATGCTCTCGGATATTACGCAAATGTTTTTACAAATAAAATTAGCTCCGGAAGATCGTGATTATCAACGTCTTCTGTGGCGTTTCACTTCAAGCGATCCTATTCAAGAATACAGACTTAATACTGTCACGTTTGGTATCACATCTAGTCCTTTTTTGGCCATCAGAACTATTCAAGAGTTAGCCAAAATCCAAGAAAAAAACTACCCAGAAGCTTCTAGAGTGCTCCTAGAAGACATTTTTGTTGATGATATCTGCGCAGGCGCAAACTCTATAGAGTCGGCTCTAGCTCTACAGCGAGATTTAATCGCTCTTCTAAAATCAGGCTGTTTTGAGCCTAAAAAATGGGCTAGTAATCACCCAAAACTACTATCCTCTCTATCACCAGACGAATGCCAAATTCCCTTTTCTTTTGACAAGGAAAATCCTATATCCATAAAGGTTCTTGGACTCCAGTGGGACCCAAAATCAGACAATATGTTTTTCTCTTGTCAGCCATCGGAAAAACGATGCACAAAAAGAAATATTCTAAGCGCTATTGCTTCTATTTTTGATCCTTTAGGGATGCTTTCTCCAATTTCATTTTTTGCAAAATGTCTTATGCAAAAATTATGGATTTCCAAGATAGGATGGGACGATCCCGTGGACAAATCTATTCTTCAGCATTGGACACAATTTCAAAATAAACTTAAGTGCTTATCAGATATTAAATTTCCTAGGCACATTTTTTCTAAAGATATAATATCTTGTCAACTGCATGCTTTTTCGGACGCATCAGAATTAGGCTACGCAGCTTGCGTTTATTTACGTATCGAGCTGTCAGATCAAAGCATAAAAACTTCCTGAATTATGAGCAAATCAAGGGTCAGTCCCTTAAAAACTATTAGTCTCCCGAGACTAGAACTTTTAGGTACTGTTCTTCTTACTGAACTTCTTAGTTTTGTTATAAAAACTTATTCCCCTTTAATTTCAATAGATAAAACTTACGCTTATACAGATTCTCAAGTCGTCCTCTTTTGGCTTTTTTTTTTTTACGGGTATGCGCACTCGCAAGGAGATCCCTATCACGCTCGACAAGCGGCAAGTGCGCGGAAATGTTGGTGTGTGTTGGTTTTGAAACGGTTCAGGTTGTAACCTGCAGGGAAAACTGTCGCAGGGAGTTTATTCCACAGCGATGCTGTTCTCCAGAGATATGAATTCTGATATAATGAGGTTCTTGGTGCCTCTATTTTGACAGTAAATTGATGGTTACCGTCTGTTTGACGTGTTCGCCCAGTAGGTGCTACTCCCGGGGGGATCATACGTGCCAACTCTTTAGAGCATTTTCCGTGATAATACCTGTAGAAGAGAGAGAGATCGCCCACAGTTCTTCGATGTTCGAGACTATCCAAGCTACGGGTAAGTGCGGGGTCATTGATCAGCTTGATAGCTCGCTTTTGCACGGTGTTCAAAAGCATTAAGGTATGTTTGGGTGCCGCACTCCATATATGTGAGCAGTACTCCATAGTTGGTCGAATCTGGGCTTTGTAAAGTGTCAGCAGTTGGCTTGGTGTATACAGATGTCTTGTACGAAATAGCACCCCAAGCTTTTGGGACGTCCTTTTAGCTCACCTCATAGATGGCGCCCTTTTGTTGCTAACAGAGTTAGCCAAGTACAAGAAAAACTCTCTAATGTAAACTGGTATCATGTAAAATCACAAGAAAACCCTGCGGATGTCGCCAGTCGTGGCACAACTCCTTCTAATTTTATAAACCACCCCTTGTGGTTTACAGGGCCTTCCTGGCTTAGTCAACCATGTACTACATGGAACTTAAAAAATCCCGCATTACTCCAAAACTCAGAAACCGATTTTCAGCAAATTTTAAATGAAGAAAAGCCTGAAAAAATAACACTTACTACAAACGTCGATTATCATATTCTAGACTTCCTTGTAAATAAATATTCATCCCTTTTTCACATTCAAAAATTAATTTGTCAGATTCGACGAATATTTTATAATTTTAAAAACAAAAAGGAACCACTTACAGGTCCTATTTCTATTTTTGAAATTCAGTATGCTTTAACACTCTTGGTTTGAAGAAGCCAAGAATTACATTTCTCTGACCTCCTAAAACAACTAAAAAACAACGAACTTTACCCAAAGCTTTTCGAAAAATTGCACCCTTTTTGGACACTACCGGACTGATAAGGGTAGGTGGTCGTCTTAGGCATACGAATTCTATACCTTTTGATGCAAAACATCCTCTATTGCTTCCCAGATCAGGCAGGTTGTCTGACCTCATCATTGAACATATTCATAAGGAAAATAGCCATCCAGGGCTAAATACAGTTCAGTACTTACTAAGACAACAATTCTGGATCTTAGCATCCCGCAGAGCTATTCAGTCAGTTTTATCTCGATGCATAAGATGTTATCGCCTTAGACCAAAGGCTTACATCCCTTATCAAGGTGACTTACCTTATTTTAGAATTTCACAACTAAAGTGCTTTTCTCATGCAACTTTGGACTATGCTGGTCCTATAAAAATTTCACCAGGTCGTTGGTACCGGGGTACCAAAGAATTAAAAGCCTATATCTGCATTTTCGTGTGCGCAAGTACTCGCGCTATCCACACAGAAGTTGCTTCAGACCTTACTTCTGAATGCTTTATAGCCGCATTCAGAAGGTTTGTAGCTAGAAGGGGTCGTTGTAATTTTTTATACAGCGACAGAGGCTCCAATTTTCAAGGAGCAAGCTCTGAGCTTAAAAAGCTCTTCGAAGCTTCCTCTGAACATCTTCAGATCAAATGGCATTTTTTTCCTAGTGCTAGTCCTCATTTCAGTGGCTTATCAGAGGCGGGTGTTAAATCAGTAAAAACACATCTTTACCGAGTGATCGGAAATCAGAAGCTTACATACGAAGAACTAAATACTTTGCTTGTGCAGATCGAGGCATTGCTAAATAGTCGCCCAATCTCTGCGCAATCATCCGATCCCAATGATTTTTGTCCACTCACTCCCGGACATTTCCTTACCATGGAACCTTTAAACTCTGTCCCAGACCCAGACTTATCACAATTAAAACTAAACACTCTTTCTCGGTGGCAACTTGTTCAGCGATTGAACACTGATTTTTGGTCCCGATGGAAAGAGGAGTACCTACATACTCTACAGCAGAGGTCCAAGTGGACAGAAAAACCTACTAAAGTCGAGTTAAATACTTTAGTAGTCATAAAAAATGAAAACAAACCACCCTTGCAGTGGTCTTTAGGCAGGATTGTAGATTTGCATCCTGGTTCAGATGGACATGTTAGAGTTGTCACGATTAGGACTCAACAAGGGCTATTTAAACGTCCAATTGTTAAATTGTGCCCTTTGCCTTTTAACTGAACACTCAAGCAATGTTCATTCTATGTCAGTGTCGTCATAGAATTATTCTTTTTTTAAATTTTATTCCTTTTCGGGAAATATATTTTTTTTGTTTTATCGCGGCAAAAAATAGAATAACATTTTGTCGCAATTTTTAATTTTTTTTTGGAAATAATAATTGTTATTCCCTAGTTATAATACATATTATTTTTCCTGGTTCTAAAATAGTATTTTAGGGCGGCCGGGAAAATGTACGTGCAAGACAAATAATACTTAGTTAATTTTCCTAAATATTAATTATTCCGTTGCACTGAGCCATACAGGTTGTCACGTGACACCGCAAAGTGCGCGGATAGAAAGTGCGCAACCCACCGGCGTGATGACAAGAGAGATCATCGTAGCCTCCATATTGAAACCGGCGTGTTTTACTCGGTTTTTCCAAAACTACAATTCAATCAATTACAATTAGTGCCAATCAATTCTAAAATCATTCCAATCCGTTACCTCAACTCCTCACAGTGATTTCAATCAACTCAAGAACTCTGGTAGAAGCCTGGGTGCCCAGTGAATGGAATTTGTACCGCCGAGAAAAATAGCAAGGTAGGTGTCAATCGACATTTTGTATGGTTCTCGCGTTATTTTCCATTTTTATCCTTAATGCGTTAAAAGTTTAACCAGTGCCTAAAGATATCGAAGGGTGTATGTCTTGTGCATACAGCTACATTAAGTTTCATGAATAATAGCGCAAAAACTTCCCTAGATTCAAGTCAATTTGAGGATAATAACACGATTTAGCACTAAGACGAGTTCTTTGCCCATTTCGTTTTAAATTATTAAAAGAAGGGTAAATTTGTAAATAATAATATTAATAATAAAAAAATAAGAATTAATTGTCTTACTAAAAGAATATCACGTGCAATATTGCTGGAAATTAAACATATAATAATTAATCACTTTTTCAATGACGAAGTCTCGCTGACGGACCGGCTACTCAATATGAACCCCTAAATACAATTTTTTGCGAGATTCGGAAAGCGGGGCTTCAACCGGAAAATCTTGGGGTTAATTAGGTCACTTACTGATAAGATCCTGCTCGAACAGTCTACCTAAAAAGTTGCAAAAATATCACAGATCCTTGTTCCTCGCACAGTAAACCAAACATTAAAAAAAGACAGACATACATAATTTCACCTTTAAAATTCCCCGTACAAAGGATACATATGGGTAAAAACCCCCGGTCAACCTGTATTAAACTAAGAACAGATATTTTTTTAAAAATTCCTTTTTGAAAATTATAGAGTAAAAAGTCGAAATATTAAGAGGTTCTAAAAAAATTATTTAATTGTTTTTTAGTGAATTTGGCAGTTCGAGCCAAAGCTTCTCTCAAGAAAGGGCACATTGAAACTGGTGGTGGTGTGAAAACAAGGGCGTATCCAACCCAAAACCGAAGGGGGGCAGTTTTCAGCCTTCTTAATTTAAGGAAAGCAAATTCATAAGCTATTTATATTTTATTGTATCTTAAAAAATCTGGAAAGAGGGTAGATCCCCCTGCATACGCCCTAGTTTGAAAATCTTAATTCGAACACCATTAGTTTCTTTTTTAACTAACAAATTTAGTAGCCTCCCTCCCGGACATTTTTAGCCTGCCCCGAGTTTTTTTTCTATAAATTATTTTTTCCCATACTTTTCCGGGCACAAATATTTCACATTGTTATTTTTTAATTCCAAAAATTTTCTTCTGCGGGGGAATTTTTCTAATAATTTTGCCAGCAACGTCATTTTTTCACTGAAATACTTTTTTTCCGAAAATTTTGCCTGCTGTTCGGTTTTATTTTAATTTTCCAGTACTTCTTATGCCAAGTACAGATCAAACTACTGTTAAGTTTACGAAAACACGATCAAATTGTCAACTGCTGTCCACATATCGGAAAACAATTCGTCAACTTTGGAACTGGCTATTGATGTTTTTTATTCTTCTGTCCACTTCCTCAGAAGAACGATTTTTATAATCAGGGTGTCTATGGCGTCCCATAACAATCTAGCTTCTCGATAATTTATATGTATTTTCAAGACCCCATTTAAAACATCAACACTTTTTTTACCGACAGGCGACTGGAAAATAAAAAGTTGCTGAACAAGCCAACAAAACAAAAAAGTTTCCGAATTGTTCTCATTTTGTTGGTTTGGTGTGGTGTGGACCCGCTATTAAATATTACAAAAAGATGTCTATAGCGCCATTTTGATCGAAAAGGATGACTTTTTGTAAGTGCAAAATCCCTTTGACTCGGTTATTAAATTAAATTAAAATTAAAAACTGATGAATTTGGTAAATTATGGTCACTTCAAACGTTGCAACAGTTTTTTCTCACTATATACAGGATGCGTCAAGAAGGTCAGTTTTTTTCATATATATTGTATTATATTATTCGTTCTGATTTGATTGTGACACAAAACCTGTTGCAGTGCATAAAGTCATAATTTACAAAGCCGATAAGTTTTTGATTAAACTTTCGATTCCAAATAATAACCGAGATTTTGCAATTATTAAAAATCACTCTATAGTTAATTGTAAAAATTTTAGCCTGTTTAATAGCTTTTTAACATTGCGAAAATTTTCTTCTGCGTCGCAGCAGCCACATCGTAGGTACTTCATTTTTTTTTCATCTTCATTTTGCGTCG
The DNA here is from genome assembly GCA_963576565.1 of Aspidapion aeneum. Classification (NCBI taxonomy): domain Eukaryota; kingdom Metazoa; phylum Arthropoda; class Insecta; order Coleoptera; family Brentidae; genus Aspidapion; species Aspidapion aeneum. Next base: position 133,005 of record CAUYVT010000004.1, read on the forward strand.
TAATTTTTTCCGAAAATTATTTTATTTTTCCAAACATATTTGATTTTCTACTAGTTTTTTTTTATATTGCAAATTTTTCCTGTGTGTGTAGGTGTGTTAAGCCATCTCACAACCCTCTGCTCTAGTAGTATTTTCTGCATTCTCTGAGCATTAATTCTGGGGCTCAAGCTTCAAGCTTCCCCAGAATGGCCTGGCCAGTTGCGCCCCTGGCTGTTGTCAACAAAGCATTACTATTTCTGGCGTCGCTGCCGATAAATTAAAAACTGCGACCTTTGATAAAAAAATAATAGATTAATCAAAACACTATTAAAATACTATGCAGATGACGCCATCTCAATAACTAAATCATACCTCAGTGTATTTTGCACATATCTAAGCCAATTAGGTACCTACTATTGTTTGTTTAGATTCATTTGTAGAAATTATAGGTATTGGTACAGGGTGATTGGTTATATTTTACTCAGTTAGCTATCTGCGATCTCTGGACCAGTGCAAACAGAAGATGGTTATTGGAAGATATAATAGATAGCGCAAACATAAAATTTATCAAAAGTGGAGTCGCTTGGTTGGGACATTTACAGAGAATGGATGTGGCAAAAACACCAAGAAAAATAATGAACTGGAGCCAATCAGAAAGGAGAGTAAGAAGAAGGCCACGAAAAAGGAACTAGGGATGACAGAATGGGGCGCTCTGGTCAATCCGGCTAAAACTCACCAAGGGTTGTAATGCCACTTGAAAAAGAAGAAGAGGAAGTCCACCAGATAATAAGTACATTTATAATATTGCACTAAACAAATATTTATAATGGCTATTTCGTATCGATACACTATCAAATTTAATATATATAATATAAATAAACAAACAGCAAAAAAAATAAAAATATTATTATTATAAAATACCTAAATTAAATACTTTTGAAGCATGCAATTTTAAAATTTATATTTAAAACATAAGAATGATGAAAAAAGAAAGTTGGTGGGTAGCTCGTTCAGAAGTTTAACAGATAAATAGCTAAATGATCTTTTAAATAAGGCAGTACGATGTTTAGGGATTTCGAATTTTACATTGTTTTGAGTTTAACGTTGGTGTATGTATTTTCTGGAAATGACCTTTTCATTGAGATATTCTGGTGTGCCTGTTTTAAGCAGTTTAAAAAGAAAGCAACCCATATCTAATTTTAGTCTATCCTGCCATTCAAGCTGCTTAAGTTTATGACTTACATGATCTCGATATGGAAGTCCAAAGATAAATCGTATGCATGAATTTTCCGTACACAAAGTTGCAATAATTACAATGCGAAAGTACAAGTGATTCAGATAATTGTTTGTTTAACATAAGATTCAATAGATGTCGACTTTTGAAAAGATTTCTTAGAGAAAAATACGCTTTTTGTGAAACTCTAGCTACTTTTGTTCTAAATCTAAGTTTCGAATCGAATATCACACCTCGCACTGCTGGAACGGCGACTTAAGCCATACGCACACCAATATTTTCCTCTACCCACTCACTGTGGAGATCACAAAACATAACTACCGATTTTGTTGGATTTATTTTAAGACCATTATTATTCGAGTAAGTATAAATTTGGTTCATGGTAATATTTATTTGTTCTTGTGCCTGCAAATACTCTGATATGCTAAAAGTAGTTAGGCTTTGAATGTCATCACACTATTGTGAAAGAATCGACCCCTGTGCATACTGCTGCATATCCATAGTATAAATTACAAAAAGCAAAGGGTCCGAAATTGACCCCTGAGGAACGCCTCTCCCTACCTCCAGCTTTCCGAGGACTTGTGATACAACATAACAAGTTGATCCCTATTGTTTAAGTCATCTTTAAAAGGATTCGCTGAATTAGAATCAAAATCCTAAGAGTTAAGCTTGGCGGCAAGATAAAACATAAATAGTTAGGTACCTTCAGGCTGTGTAAAAAAAACATCTTTAAAATAAACTGAAGCAGCCGATGCGAAACTGAGGCAACCATGTCAAAAATAACAACCAAAACATAGAAAATCAATGTCAGGCTTCGCTTCCTATAAAGCTTGCCTTTACGATGAGTGTCCTTAGTTAAGGGCGGAAAAGTCATTTTACGCATATGCTAGGTACAATATTTTTCTAACGAGCCTGATTTATTAGAAATTAAAAAAAAATATGTTGTTGAATATAAAATGAAGTAAAACGTCAACATTATATTTTGTGTTTAAAGATATTTTTTTTTCCAAATAAAAAAATTGGTGCGAAAAAGTAACTTTACCTCACAAGTGCGGAAATGTACAACTATTCCCACGCAAACAAGTGCGGAAAGTGCACTTTTCGAGCGCTGCGTTCGCAGGAAAACTTATTTTACCGTTTAAATTATGCTTAGGTTTGATTGGAAACCACTCGGAAAAAACTAACTAACTAAAAAAAATAGGAGGTATATGCATTGTGCGTTCAGTATAAAACCAGCGTCCCTATCTATACGTTGATAAAACTGCACAAATTTTATTTTTATGGGTTTTTAAGTCAATTACTTAATTCGAGTTTTTACTATTATGGTTTTAAAGGTCTTTTGGAGCCACTGTAGAAACGTCCTTAACTCGATTTCTTAGTTTTCACTATGGTTTTAAAGGTCTTTTGAAACGCCCTTTAAGTCTCAAAAATGTTTGTTACGTTATAAAATGAAAATCTTGATATCCTTATGCTATCTGCCTTAAACGGTTTGCTATAGTTTATGAGTCATATTATAAAGTTTTGAATTTTTCATTTACGTAAACATTTTAAATGATACTAAGATAACGATTTCCAATTTATAATAATAATTAAAAGATATACCATAATTTTAGCGATGCACTTATCGCAGTGAAAATGATGACTAAAGTTAATAATATTGAACAGAATATAGGTATTTTACCAATGACTACTAGTATAAAGGATCTTTAGAAACTCATTTATGACTTAGTTCAGTGTATATTGGTCGTCGCGTTGCCGCGATATGCGAAAGCATAGCATATTTGTATTTTTAACAAGTTATATTAAACAAAATTCCGTTTTAGGTGATTTTTGAACTAACCATGCCAAAAAAACCGCTTTACTTAATTAAAACAAGTGATGAAATTCGGTATTTTGGGCAAGTCATTATCCATCATCCTCATTGCAATACAGATGCAATCGGATCAAGTATCAAGAAATTTTTTTAATTTTTACGGAAAATGTGTTTACTGTTTACTGACATCTTATTTATAAAATAGGTAATAGGTACCCAATGTTGCCAGATTTGAAGGGGTTTGAAGAAAAATGTTGACTATTTTACGATTGAAGGTTTTTATTCGAATTTGAAGGATTTTGACAATTTTGAGGCAAAGTTATATATTTTGCAAATATTTCAATAATTTTACCAAACTTAACTTATGGAGGCAAATTTAAATACTTTATTTTTAATTTTGGTTTTTATGATTTTGGATTTGAATTATAAATCTTTTAATTGCTTGGTTTTTTCTTCCATTTTTATTAAAAAAATATGTTTATGGTAATTTTTTTTTGGTTTGGTCAAAGAAGATATATTAACAAGAAGCGAAATACTGTCACTCAAAGCATTGTTCATATGGGAAACAAATTTATGACGTCACGCTTGGAACAAATGACACTAATGCAGTTATATTACACTAAATTTTGTGTAACTGTGGTTTGTGGTGCATTTTTATTACACGAAGAAAAAAATCTAATTAAGAGGGACATTACACCTGTATAATTATATAACTGTGGTCATAGAAAATCGACCCTGTCTAACTTTTTATTTGATTGTTTGCAAAAACGGTTATATATTTTTATCGAGAAAAATCGGTTACGAATAATAATAATAACTAAAAAATAAACAATAATTATTGTAATATTTATAAAAATCTAAGTAATATTATATTGTTTAAAGATTCTTTCCGGCCATTTTAAATTTAAAAATTATGAGAAAAGGAAAAAAAGGAGATTGACAATAAAACAAATTTAGTTAAAGTAGAGATTTTTATAAATGTTTTGATTCTCAGTTATATGTTTTTATTGTTTTAGAAACAGGAACAAACCCAACCACAATTGGGAGAAAATGCAATTAATAGCTATTTACGTTACTAGACCTGTAAAGATAGTTTCCGGTCGTGTATCGTACATATTTTTTTTAAAACCGTATAAAACAGCACAAACACAACCAACATGTAAATAATAATTTTTATAAAACGAGATAAAAACTACAAACATGCTACTCTACATGTAGATATTAAAGTACTTACTCAACAGCTATTATATTTATAAATTTCAAAAAACCCATAGGTTGTATTTATAATTGACTGTATTTCAATTAATTCATGCTTAATTTTAAATGTCACTTTATATTTTAGATCATTTTTAAAAAAGGGACCGTAAATTTTCCGGTGTCTTTGTTCTTTTTCCGTGCCTTTTGAAAACGGAAAATTTTCCAAAAAGAAAAAAATATACGCGTATACGTACTTGTTTTCCAGTCGGTAAAAAAAAAATAATTATAGCTAAAATATGCAAAAAAATTGTGTTTATATAACAAATTCTAACTAATATAGAAATAAATTAGGTGGTCTCAGGGGGTGGCAATCGACATTTTTTTGCTAGAGAACAACATAAAGAAAATGTCCACTAGACAATAGAGAAATGGATTAGTCGGATAAAATGTTTTGAAGTCAGCCGCGGCTCGTGCCAGTGGCGAGCTGAAGACGCACATTATAAATACCGCTACAAACCTTATTTTCTTTAAAAACTTTGACCAGTGAAAGGGATAACAAATATATTTATTGGCCAAAGTGAAACATGCATCCCTGTATACAGGACGTGATTCCATTATACAAATAAACAAATAAGGTTACCAAACCGAACCGAACCCCCCGAAGCTAAGATTTTTTAAAATATTTTTTACATATTTCATGAAGACAAACATAAAATATCATAAAATACGGCCTCATAGGGTGTCGCCCCCTCCCTCAAAACATTTTTTCTAAATACACCACTGATGCTTATATTTTGAATAGGGAAAGTGAGTCAAGTAATATTTTGTTTTAAAGATCCCTTGAATATCTATAAAATCGTTTTTGAAATATTTGCTGCCGAAGTTAACCCCCATAAAACATCGAATTTGAAACACCCTGTACTGACAGATTTTCCATTACACTAAGTTTAGTGGGTATAAAGAAAACTAGACAAAGATTAATCCTCACTAAATATTTATATTGTTTAAATATTGTTTATGTTTGGAATCAGCCTTTGGAAATTTTACAAGACAATGGGTAGAATCAACAATAACTAACACGCCGTTTTCACTAAAAATTTAGTTTTTGTTTCTAATTTTTTCTAAAAGTACAGTAACCCTAAAATATTAGAGAAATTTATTTTAAGGATAATTTGCTATTAAACAGTTATTTCGTCTTTTTCTTTTATTTTTTCACATTTTAAAGATAAATAAACTAATACAAACTACTACTACTAAACTAATACAAATACAATTTTTATCTTAGTTCACACGTATACCTACTATAGTAGTGTGGGCTCTGGTGACAAAAATAAGAAAAATAAAGTTGCTCTGATTTCAAGAATTTTTATATACCTTTGTGTTTCAGATGATTTTGAAACTTTTTTGTGGCGCCGTCTGTTTTTATATCTACATGTCGGTATGTCTGTCTATCTGTAACGCGCATGACTCAAAAACAGCTTGCTCAATGTTAATAAAATTGGGTACCTAGGTTGGATTTTGGGTCTGGATTGGATTTTGGTTCTAATCATTGACTTCTATACCCTACGGGTAGACCCGGCATGGGCCAAAATTGCCATTATATCAAGCTTTTATCGCAATTGACCAAATACAAGTAAGAATTTAATGAGCAAGATAGGGATGAAAATAGAATTTCGGTTTGGTGAGTCCGGACACATGCAACATCGCAAAAATATTCTACTTGCTTGTCTTGGATAAAAAAGGGCAGTGGCGGCGCAAAATAAAAATTTTGAATTCCACTAGAATTTTTTTATCAACAATTTTCTGTTTGAATAATAAATAATTCATGAATACTGTGTTTACAAAATTCTCTTCAGTAAAAAAAAAAGAGTTAAAAGAATTTCTAAGCATGCTAAGTGCAGTGGATGTATTAAAATTATTGTTTTCATCTTAGAACTTTACAAATGTTGTACCTTCCAGGTAAAATATTTTCTTTCTTTGAACAACGGTCTTCTTCAACTCTTCTCTTCTTGGGTAGACTACAAGTTGCTCGAGTCAGATGAAATTTCGGAACTAAAAATTTCAATTCGGAATGGGACAACTGGGCGCCGGGCCAACTCGGCGCCGCCAACAGGGCGCCACGCCGGGCCTAATGGGCGCCGGGCCAACTCAGCGCCGGACTATTTTTTTTTTCGATAAAATGTGCAGATAAAAAACAAAATAAATATGTTATTTATACAAAAATTTCAACATCTATTAAGTCGAGTGTTGAAATTTGGTAGGTGTAGTGTTCTGCGACTTGAAACACCGCCAAGTTCCATATTCGATACATATCGAAGCATAAATAAGAAAGCCGCCATTTTGGATCCGCCATTTAAATTTTTTAAGTTTGTTTTTCATCTGCACATTTTATCAAGAAAAAATATTTTAGTCCGGCGCCCAGTTGGCTCGGCGTCCAGTTGGCCCGGCGCCCAGTTGGCCTGCCGCCCAGTTGGTAGCGCCGAGTTGGCGGCGCCCAGTTGTTCTAGACTGCAACACATTTCAGGGGTCTGGTACGTTTTACCACCTTTCTTAAAACTACGAAGTTTTTTAAAAAATGATAATTTTAGACCATTTTATAGTGATTTCTAAAAAAAAATTGCGGAAAATCGTTGATTTTGTTAAAAAAATTGAAATTGCAAAATTCTTAAAACCCCATTAATACCCATACAAATTGCTACAAAAGAAGCATTTTCTCAATTCAAACTGAAACAAAACAGTCCCTGACGTCTATCAGCTGTTAACAAAAACTTGAAATAACTAAGGTCACTGATCGAAACCCGGTCAGTTTTTTTGGTCCTTTTATGAAAATGCACAATTTTTAAAAAAGCATGAAATTCAAAACAAAATCAAGAAAATTATGATTCCTACATTTTTACAATTAAAAATTAGTTTAATTGAACATTATATCAATTTTTATTCCTTAAAACACTAAAAATTAATAATTACTTACTTTTTTTAAATTTATCGAAGGTCTAACCGAACAAAACCAAACTGAACCGATCCGTATCGAAATGAACCAAATCAAACCGAATCTAACGGTTCGGTTTGGTTCGGTTCGATTTGGTTAAACTAAACCGTACCTAGCTGAATGTAGCTAAACCTAACCGAAACAAACTGAACCTAGTGGAACCTAACCAAACATAATCAAACTGAACCAAACCTAGCCGAAGAAAACTGAACCTAACCGAACCGATTCGAAACGAACCGAACCAGACCAGACCGAATCTGGCTGAACCTAACCAAAACAAATTAAACCTAGCCGAACCTAACCAAACATAATCAAACTAAACCAAACCTACTCGAACCAAACCGAACCGAACCGAGTCGAACCAACCAAACCAAACCAAACCGAACCGTTAGATTCGGTTTGGTTCGGTTCGATTTGGCTAAACTAAACCGAACCCAACCGAATATAGCTAAACCTAACCTAAACAATCCTAGCGGAACCTAACCGAACATAATCAAACTGAACCAACCTAACCAACCTAACCAAACCTAACCCAACCTAACCCAACCTAACCCAACCTAACCCAACCTAACCCAACCTAACCCAACCTAACCCAACCTAACCCAACCTAACCCAACCTAACCCAACCTAACCCAACCTAACCCAACCTAACCCAACCTAACCCAACCTAACCCAACCGAACCCAACCTAACCCAACCTAACCCAACCTAACCCAACCTACCCCAACCTAACCCAACCTAACCCAACCTAACCCAACCTAACCCAACCTAACCCAACCTAACCCAACCTAACCCAACCTAACCCAACCTAACCCAACCTAACCTAACCCAACCTAACCCAACCTAACCCAACCTAACCCAACCTAACCCAACCTAACCCAACCTAACCCAACCTAACCCAACCTAACCCAACCTAACCCAACCTAACCCAACCTAACCCAACCTAACCCAACCTAACCCAACCTAACCCAACCGAACCCAACCTAACCCAACCTAACCCAACCTAACCCAACCTAACCCAACCTAACCCAACCTAACCCAACCTAACCCAACCTAACCCAACCTAACCCAACCTAACCCAACCTAACCCAACCTAACCCAACCTAACCCAACCTAACCCAACCTAACCCAACCTAACCCAACCTAACCCAACCTAACCCAACCTAACCCAACCTAACCCAACCTAACCCAACCTAACCCAACCTAACCCAACCTAACCCAACCTAACCCAACCTAACCCAACCTAACCCAACCTAACCCAACCTAACCCAACCTAACCCAACCTAACCCAACCTAACCCAACCTAACCCAACCTAACCCAACCTAACCCAACCTAACCCAACCTAACCCAACCTAACCCAACCTAACCCAACCTAACCCAACCTAACCCAACCTAACCCAACCTAACCCAACCTAACCCAACCTAACCCAACCTAACCCAACCTAACCCAACCTAACCCAACCTAACCCAACCTAACCCAACTTAACCCAACCTAACCCAACCTAACCCAACCTAACCCAACCTAACCCAACCTAACCCAACCTAACCCAACCTAACCCAACCTAACCCAACCTAACCCAACCTAACCCAACCTAACCCAACCTAACCCAACCTAACCCAACCTAACCCAACCTAACCCAACCTAACCCAACCTAACCCAACCTAACCCAACCAAACCCAACCTAACCCAACCTAACCCAACCTAACCCAACCTAACCCAACCTAACCCAACCTAACCCAACCTAACCCAACCTAACCCAACCTAACCCAACCTAACCCAACCTAACCCAACCTAACCCAACCTAACCCAACCTAACCCAACCTAACCCAACCTAACCCAACCTAACCCAACCTAACCCAACCTAACCCAACCTAACCCAACCTAACCCAACCTAACCCAACCTAACAAAACCTAACCCAACTTAACCCAATCCAGCCCAACCTAACAAAACCTAACCCAACCTAACACAACCTAACCCAACCTAACCCAACCCAACCTAACCCAACCTAACCCAACCTAACCCAACCTAACCCAACCTAACCCAACCTAACCCAACCTAACCCAACCTAACCCAACCTAACCCAACCTAACCCAACCTAACCCAACCTAACCCAACCTAACCCAACCTAACCCAACCTAACCCAACCAAACCCAACCTAACCCAACCTAACCCAACCTAACCCAACCTAACCCAACCTAACCCAACCTAACCCAACCTAACCCAACCTAACCCAACCTAACCCAACCTAACCCAACCTAACCCAACCTAACCCAACCTAACCCAACCTAACCCAACCTAACCCAACCTAACCCAACCTAACCCAACCTAACCCAACCTAACCCAACCTAACCCAACCTAACCCAACCTAACAAAACCTAACCCAACTTAACCCAATCCAGCCCAACCTAACAAAACCTAACCCAACCTAACACAACCTAACCCAACCTAACCCAACCCAACCTAACCCAACCTAACCCAACCTAACCCAACCTAACCCAACCTAACCCAACCTAACCCAACCTAACCCAACCTAACCCAACCTAACCCAACCTAACCCAACCTAACCCAACCTAACCCAACCTAACCCAACCTAACCCAACCTAACCCAACCTAACCCAACCTAACCCAACCTAACCCAACCTAACCCAACCTAACCCAACCTAACCCAACCTAACCCAACCTAACCCAACCTAACCCAACCTAACCCAACCTAACCCAACCTAACCTAACCCAACCTAACCCAACCTAACCCAACCTAACTCAACCTAACCCAACCTAACCCAACCTAACCCAACCTAACCCAACCTAATCCAACCTAACCCAACCTAACTCAACCTAACCCAACCTAACCCAACCTAACCCAACCTAACCCAACCTAACCCAACCTAACCCAACCTAACCCAACCTAACCCAACCTAACCCAACCTAACCCAACCTAACCCAACCTAACCCAACCTAACGCAACCTAACCCAACCTAACCCAACCTAACCCAACCTAACCCAACCTAACCCAACCTAACCCAACCTAACCCAACCTAACCCAACCTAACCCAACCTAACCCAACCTAACCCAACCTAACCCAACCTAACCCAACCTAACCAAACCTAACCTACCTAGTTGTTAATAAATATAGTAAAAGTTGTTAGGTTTATGTCCAGGGGGTAACCATTGACCATAATCGTCGGAAATCGAGTTAGGATTAGTGTATGCGACCATAAACATTGAGTGGCGCGTGAGTGTTTAGTCTTCAAATTTTTTTAGGGAAATTTTTCAAAAAAAAAATTTCCGCACTCTGGGCACCCTAATAAACCGTAATATGGTCACCCTAATCCATCGCAATCAAAGAAAATCGGTAATCGAAGTGTCACAAATTTTTTGTTGGTTTCTATTCTTCTTTTATATTATGTAGGACAAAATTATTAATTAAACTAAGTGGCCTTATTAAGTAAGACAGCATGATGGTCAAATGACATTAGAAGGACATACACATATGATACCGGCCTGTAGACCGGTCGCGGTGGTCATATAATAATAAATATATACTTTCGCCATGAAAGACCAAAATTTAACTTAAAATTACTGTAAAGTTCGCAAAAACATTAAATTTATCGAAATTTATAAAAACATAGATCAGTGTGTGTAACAATTCATCAAGATGTATGAAACTCGACCGTGACATGTCAAAAGTTTGGTTCGAAAAAACAAAAACAACTGGATAAAAATCGGTATGTAAGCATTTAAAAAAAAATAATTTTTAAGAAAATCAAATACTTTTTATTAATTTTCATGCAATGCAAAAAAAAGTGCGGGGAAGTGACACTTTCTGAGTCAAAATGTGTGAGGGTAAAATCGCACGGTCGCAGAAAAAACTATCTATCGTGACGCTACTGAACTTTCTCGTGTTTTAGCAAAAACTATCCGTCAAGACGACTTACCCATGAAATGTTGTTTATTTATGGATTTTTTTTTCTTTTGCACAAAAAACAATTTTGGACCATGTTTGAACTCAAATAGTTACTTCTAAACTTGTTTTTAAACGTTTTAAGATTTCTTTTTGTAATATTCCCGCCCAAAATTCAAAAAAATTCATTTCCGTACTTAGACAACATTGTCTATCAGTTTTCCCTGTATAAACCGACTAGCAGGTAGAATCACTCAAAATACAGCAGGTGGATTAAAGGTAGCCAGCTGCTTTTCTGTCGCACTTATGCCGTCAGTGTGAAAGAGATAAAAGTACCCATATATTATCTAGGGTATTATTAGCATGCAAAATCACCGTATCTTTGTCCGTTTCACATGTTCAATAATGTCTATCTCTATTTTTATTGTAAAAGAAATACCCGCCCATAGGAACCAAATTGGATAGGGTCAATAAAAAATGCCTTGTCTTTCCGTCTCTAACGCCCTTTCAGGGCGGTATACAACTCAATGGTTCTAATCAAAGAAATTCAAGGAACCCTAGAAGACGCATCCCCATTATATAATACGCAAATTCATTCATCATGCATGAAATCTCAGAAAATTTCGCCGAATCCTCGCAGGCAACACTGTAAGAGGTATAAAAGAGAAATCGATGAAAAACCATGGGCGTGCAGATTTTGTTGAAAATAAAATAAAAATATTATATACATTTTCCTATAAAACTTTTGAACCCAAAATTATAAAATTTAAATAAGTGTAAAATATTACCGGTACAGCTTTGACAGCCATTCTATTTAAATGACTCTTTTTACAGAATTAATTTTTTTATCGATTTATAATATTAGAAATCAATAACTTATTTACAGCTGGTAATATCCGTAGTTTTGATTTTTATTATTTTTCCCTAAAGATAAGAAATCTACTTTATATTATTTTTTCTGGATATAGAAAAGTGTTACTTTAATCCCTAAAATTTAAAACACAGGTAAAAGTGTTTCTTTTTATTTCAAATTGTCAAAGGTGTTTTTTTAGCTTTTTACTCTTTCACCTTGGTAATACATTGCTCTTAGTAAATTTTTTAAAGTAAGTAGATTTGTTCTGTTAAAAAAAGTCAAAAACTCCAAATGATATACTCAGACCTTGAGGATTTAAAGAGTCTATTTGATCCCCTAGTGTACAGGGTGCATTTTCGACACTTTTGGGTGTTTTCGGTTTCTATGTTTATAATATTGATATGCGATGTTTAGCATCATTATTCTCTTCAAATTAAAGCACACTAAGGTGTAGTCGTTTTTTCTTCAATCTTCTCTAGACGTTCCCGAAACCACCCAAATGATAAAAATGGGACAGCCTATACTTATAATATAGATTTTTTGTTATATTTTATCAGGAAAACTCTTGCCTCGAAATAAAAAGCACTCATTGGTTTATTTTACCAAAATCCATTCATTAGCTTATTAAACTCAAGAAATTAGTTTTTTTAGAAAATATTTGGTATGAGTCTGTGTTTTTTTACATTTGCAAATGTTAAAAAATATGACTTATTCAGTTTCATCAACAAAATACTTTTGATTCCCATAAAAAAATCTATTTAATTTTTATTTACCAAATAAAATAAAAATGAAAAAATATTATTTATAATTAAGTGATTATTATACAGGGTGTCCCATAACTTAGGCGCCATAGTGCAGCAGGTGATAGAGGAGGTTATTTCCAAGAAAAAAGTTTATATAACATGGGGTCAACATTCATCTGTTTTTAAGATATAGGATTTTTAAAGAAGAGTGGGTGAAAACGGGTTATACAAAAAAAATCTGTCACAGCCAGCTGAATACTCAGCTAATTGTGGTTAAAAAATGTGGTACTCCTTTTTTGATAATATTACAAGTGGAGGAGGTACGGGCTGTCAAAATAACCTCGAAAATGTATAAAAAATAATAATTTTTTTTATTAAATTAATTTTTGCTTTCTCTTTTAAAAAATATCAATAATATTTCATTATTATGTCTCGCTAGAGACTTGTTTTTATTAACAAAAAATATTTAAAAAACATTGCTTTTAATATGGCATTCATAAAAGTTCATACCAAAAAAATAGTATTTTCTAAAAAAATTGACTTTTTTCAAAATAATTTTTTTAAATTAATTTCAATTTACTGCTTTTGTTCTAATACAAGACTACGCAATTTCATATTTTTACTGCGTTTTTTTAAAAAGTTATTATCACAAAAGTTAAAAAAACAACAAGTTTTTGATCAGACATGACCTCCTCTATCACTTGTTGGCATATGGCCCCTAAGTTATGGGACACCCTGTATATACAAACATTATTAAATTTGGCAAATATAAGAATTAAGAACAATATTTTAATCCATTTGACTCAAGGCTCTCTTTTAATTAATCACCAGGGCTATGCAGTAAGTAACTAAAAAGGAAGTTAAAACTCTTTTTTTTCTGTGTAAAAGTAGATACTACCTTTTTTCTTCTTATAGTTATATTTGTTAATTCTAACTACTTTTTTACATCATTACATGATGATGGAACATCAAAAACAACCAGTGATAATATATTATGTATACTTTATAATAAAAAGAGATAGTTGAATATTTAACTACTAACCACTAGTAGTAAGTAGTTTTCTTAATTTGAACTAGTCTTTAACACCTGACCTTGGGCAAGGCATTTGGTACAAGATAGTGCCTACTAGGTGCTAAACGAACATACTGAGGATCAAAGTGGTCAGAACAAAGACATGCCCATTTTCACAGAATGTTTTCTTTATTAAGGCCAATAATCTCCCTCCAAAGTTCTCTCTTGTTTGGATCAGTGGGGAACCTAGTAAACTCATAAATTTGAATATTTTTAAAATGTTTAATAACTGTACAGTAGTATGACATAACATAACATCACTGAGTGAAAATGGTTGTTTACATAAGAAATATATTTTTTAGAGTTATATATTATTGCCAGAATAAATTAAGAAACTTTTCCAAAAAAACCCAAACACTAGAGGTGGGAAAATAAGGGAATTTGCAACAATAAATAATGTTTCTTAAAACTTCTTTGTAAAATAAATCACTAATATTTTGTAAAAAAGTTATAAACCACACCACTGCCTTACCAAATCGTAAACAATATGACGGTTTCTGGAAGAGATTCAAACAATGAACCGGTGAAATGATAAATCCAGCCACTTCTCGTCACTTTTGTCACACAGAATGCACTTCTTAGGCATTTTTAAAGTTATTTAATAAAAAAAAATCTTTATTTTGTGATAAATATTGCAAAAAAACAACGAAAACGCACGCTTATTCGGATAACCTCTCAAAGGCAACGATAAATGATGCAAGGGTGACGTTTGGTCTACATGGTTGCCGCTATTAATTTTTTTTCTGAAAAATAGCGAACAAAAATCAGTTTTTTGCATTTTACGCGAGAACGATAAGTCGTGGGGCAAAATTTAATGTATGAGAAATATTACCCATAGGATTCCCTACAATCGGTCTCTATAGTCTATAGGTCTACAACCACACGTTTAGAAGAAAATTTCAAAAAATTATGTTTTTTGCAATTTATGCAAAAACGGTAAGTCATAAAAAAAAACTTTATTGACATAAAATGATCAAGACATAATTCTCTACAATGCGACAATGACAATTTACAGCTCTACAACCACATGTGTTGAAGACAGAGGGTGCCGAAAATGCCCATTATATACTTTTTTGCGTTTTACGCAAAAACCATAAGTCATAGAGCTGTGACTCACATAGGTGAATTGTAGAGAATGGCGTCCTGAAGATTTCTTGTCTATAGTGTGTTTTTCTAGGACCTACCGTTTTTGCATAAAATAAAATAATAATTTTTGCAAATTTGGCGCCCTATATGTTCTACACGTAGTTGTAAACCTGTGGCCCAAAAGGAAAGAATGTAGAAAATTGTGTCCTTTAACATTTTATGTTTATAAAGTTTCTTTCTACGACTAAAAAAAACACAATTTTTGACAACTTAGCTGCCATCTACCTTCTAAACATGTTGTTGTAGACCTATAGACTATGGAGATTGATTGTAAAGACTCGTATGGGTAATATTTCTCTAAAATAAAATTCTTCTCTACGACTTACCGTTTCTGCGTAAAATGCAATAAACTGATTTTTGTATGGGTAATATTTCTCTAAAATAAAATTCTTCTCTCCGACTTACCGTTTCTGCGTAAAATGCAATAAACTGATTTTTGTCAATTTTGGTGCCCTCTATCTTCTATACATGTAAGTCTAGAGCTATAACCTTTAAGAAAAATTGTAAAGGAATTTTTGAAGTGTAAACTTCTTTAGGCGCGTTTAGTAGTTTTTGTGGGTACTGAATTGAACTGAGCCGTCAGACTCGGCTATGTAACGCTCATTCGGGTGAAGTCGGCTCGAGTCGACTAACTGTGAGAGGAACATTCAGCGAGCAATATGATTATGATGATGCAGATGAAGGCCAGTATTATTAATTTCGCCTTGTTAAAGTTTACACTTCTGCCATGTGGTCATAAGCACACACAATTTTTTTTGTCAACAAAGGTTTTCTCTGCGACGTTCCATTTTCGCGTAAAATCAAATCAAAAAACTTTTTGAGTTTTCCAGAGTTGCCCAGGAGAGTTTTGTAGACTAATTTTTTTAAGCTATATATATATATATATATATATATATATATATATATATATATATATATATATATATATATATATATATATATATATATACATATACATATATTATATAAAGGAGAGGTTTTTTGAACTTTCGTGATCAAAACATTTAACTTAAATTTATTTGGACTAAAAGCAGGAGTTATTTTTATACCGAAAACATTTGTAGTGAGAACAATAATTAATAGTTAAAAGTGCAGTTTAGTCATCTGGTTTTAATAACTTAGAATATACTTGGTAAGTGAAAGCAAAAAAGCGTTTAAAGTTGGATTTTTTTCAGTTTTTAAAAAATATCCAAATGGTATACTTGAACAAGTTTCCCAACTTGTTTTTATTTTTGTAAATAATTATATTCTCTAATTTTCACTTAAAATTCGAGAAGCTATCTCTCTTAGTTTTTAAATATTTTTGGGTTACATTTTCTACGCTTACAAGCGTTTTAGAATATTATTTTGATTTACTTTACGCTATATCTTTCCATATTTTAAATTTAAACTTCGCGCGCTTCTTCCAGCAATGAAGGATTTGAGATAAGCGGCTAAATTCGGCCTAGCAGACGAAAACGCCGATTGTCTGAGAGAACAACTCAACCACGCGCCACGTGCAACTAAAGTCACCGCACCGCTATTATTTTATATTGAAATTGTGGAAACTATTAATTTTACGCTTTAGTTTATTAGATATTAGTGTTTGGAACATTTTGAACTATAGAACAATGGAGAGTCTGGTACTTCGCGTATAATCGGGCTGGCCAGCCAAGTAGCTACGAAAGACATCTAATGGTAAGTCGTTTCTTGACAATTTTTCATTGCTACGCTATTTTTAGTAAATAAGTTTTTAGGCTCTTTTTTCCCTGTCGGAGCCCTGTGGAAAGATACAGTCCCTCTTAACTCCCACACGTTTTTCTCGAGCTATCTCGAGTGGTCCTTCGGTATATTTTATTTTCTACAGAAGGCCTGACCTCACCATTTGGTCCAGGTTCGAGCCCGATAACAGGACCCCGGGAAAAATTAAAGTCTAAATCGCATTTTGTTAAAAATAAAATTTTTAATAAATACGCTGACCTTGCTCTTTTTGCTGTGCTCGCAGTAAAAATAACAAGTAAAAAAGTACCGAACGCGCATTGTTTTCGCGCATTTCCTACCTCTTTTTGGCTTGGCGTCGAATGCACGTAGGAAAAGTTTCCAACACAAAGATATTAAGAGGTAAATGAGACTTGTTTACATTTTTTATCGCCTATTCTCTTTTCTTTTTAAACGCTTTTAATTTTTAAATATTAAAAATTTCGGAAACTAATCGTTCACCTGTGTTAACGGAATTTTTTAAAAAACATCACAATGAGTACGCAACTTAAGAAGTTAGAAGCACTCCGTAATGTGCAACATAATCGCATTAATACTCTTCATAACTTAGCTAATGCTTGCCTAACGGATGATACAAAAAAACCGTGTTTACAGGTTCGACTTATCGACCTTGATGAAATGAAAGAAACATTTTTTATTTATCAAAATCAAATAATAGAGGCTTATTCGGCAAGTCCGGAGAGACTGGAAGAAGAAAATGAACGCCTTACTGAGTTTGACGACAGCTTCTATGATATTAAAAGAATTCAAAAACAACTATTTGAGGTGAAAATTGAAGCTCCTCAACCTCAAAACTTAACGCAAATTTCAAACTCTTCTGATCCAGACCGCTTTATGGCGTCTTTAATGCCAAGACTGCGCATTGTCGAATTTCATGGCGACATCACTAAGTTTCCAACCTTTCTAGATATGTACAATAGTTCTGTACACAATAATCCTAGTATTCCTACAAACGCTAAATTTAATTTGTTACTGTCCTACCTAAAAGGACCGCCTTTAAACGTAGTTAAACATTTACAAATAACCGACGCTAATTATATAATCGCTTACAATACGCTTCTAAAACGCTATCATACCCCCCGCTTATCGGCTCAAACTTATTGGCGCTCCGTGTATAATTTTCCCGCTCTCAAAGACGACAATCCAGAAACACTGCGCACGCTGCTTGATGTTTTTTCAGAAAACATTGAGGCTTTAAAAACTCTAAATTACGACACTGATCAATGGTGTTTTCCGCTCGCCAACATTTTACTAGATAAATTGCCTGAGGTACTACTTTCGCGCTTTGAACTAGCTAATTCTAGGTCTAATGAAATGCCCAAATATCAAGAAATTTATAATTTTCTTGAAAGTCAATGTAATTCGCTTTATTCGCTACAATCTAAAAATAGATTTAAAAATAATAAACAGTTTTATAAAAATAACGCCTCGCCTTATTATACAAAAACGCTCCTTGGCACGGAAAATACTCATTCTAAAGATAGATGCGCTTTTTGTGATTCTAACACACATTCAATATATTTATGTAACGCATTTAAAGGTAAATCTCCCTACGAACGCTATTCTTACGCTAAAAATAAAAAACTATGTTTAAATTGTTTAAGCTCAATACATTCAACAAATTCTTGTCAAAGTCTACGCTCATGTCGCTATTGCCCTGGTAATCAAAGACACCACTCATTAATTCATTTTGAGCGAAATTATAATTACGCTAATTCTCAAAATCAAAATAGATCCCATTTTGATGCTAACGTGAATTTCTCACAAAATCTCTCTAATATGTCTCCCAACGCATCTCCAAATAGTTCACCACGTGGTTACTTGGCCAGTCAGCAAAGTTTTAGATCCCCGGCTACTGGGTGTCCGCTTCAAAATTACTCTACTCAAAATAATAACAATTTTACTTCGACGTCTTCTAATTCACAAGTACCAATCGCAACTCCTTCGGGTTCTAACCCCACGCATTGTGGTTTTATTTCTGCGCAATCGCAAGTTTTATTGTCAACTATCCTAGTAAAAATTCAAGATGTCCGCGGTCACTTTCAAACAGTTAGAGCCGTTTTAGACAGCGGTTCGCAAAACACTTTCTGTTCTCAAAAATTAGCGCAACAATTGGGCCTTCCCAGACAACCCTTATGTTCAAATATACAGGGGGTTGGAGGCAACTCTCTTACTTCTGATCTAGGATCGATTTTTATTAAAATTTGTAATTTTCAAAAACCAGATATTTTTGTGTCTACGCAAGCGATTATTTTGCAAAAAGTTTGTACTGATTTACCGTCAGTAAAAATAAATACAGAAAATTGGCATTTTATAAAAAATTTACCCTTAGCAGATCCCACTTTTTACAACCCTTCGCCTATAAATTTACTAATTGGTATGGATCTATTTCCACTAATTATACAGGGTGAAAAAATCGCTAGCGATGATCCAAATCATCCCTTTGCTATGGGAACTATTTTCGGCTATATTTTGATGGGACAAATAAATCAACCCTTAATTTCTACCCCGCCAATTAATGCTCTTTTTTGTCAAAATGAAAATGACTCGCTTTCGCAATTAATTTCAAAATTTTGGGAAACCGACTGCGTCCCCCAAAAAACTCATTTGAAACCAGAGGATGAAATTTGTGAAAATTATTTTAAACAGAGCGTGTCGCGTAATCAAGAAGGCCGGTATACTGTCTCCCTTCCCTTTCGCACATTTGAGAATCCACCGCAGTTTCCTACAATCAAACAAGTCGCGCTAAATCGTTTCTTATCTTTAGAAAAAAAACTGCTTCGCGATAAAAACTTGTATTGTGAATATTCTAAATTTATGAATGAATATTTGGAATTGGGCCATATGGACTATGACTCAGAAAAAGAAGACGATTCAGACAGCTATTTTATTCCACATTTCGCTGTTGTTAAAAATGAAGCTATCACTACTAAGACAAGGGTAGTTTTTAATGCGAGTATTACTGACCCTTTTACGCATATTTCGCTTAATCAAGTATTATTATCGGGTCCAAAACTACAAAAAGATATTATTCAAATATTATTACATTTTCGCCTTAACCCTGTGACGCTCACCTGCGATATTCAAAAAATGTATCGTGGTATAAATATCAACCCTGATCATCAAAAATACCAAAAAATATTTTGGCGGTTTAACCCTAATGAAAAAGTTTCCGTTTTTAAACTACGAACTGTCACTTACGGAGTGAACTGTTCACCATATCTCGCTTTACGCACCCTTCAGCACTTAGCTGAGTCCGAATATGATAACTACCCTCACGCTGCTCAAGTTATACTTAACGATACCTATATTGATGACGTCACTACTTCATGTAAAACGGTTCAAGAGGCGTTAAATTTGCAGCAAGAGCTTACGGAGTTATTAGGAAACGCTGGCTTGAAATTACACAAATGGTCTAGCAATCGCTCAGAAGTGATCTCTCATTTAGATCCCTCTTTAGTCAACCCCGCAGTTTTATCTCTCGATTCGGATGACGTCACTAAGGTCTTAGGCCTGTGTTGGCATCCTTCCTATGACGAGTTTCGATTTAACATATTACCTAATCAGCAAAGCTGTACTAAAAGGACGCTTCTCTCTTTTTTAGCACGCTGCTATGACCCCCATGGGTATCTTACCCCAGTAACATTCACTTTAAAATATTTGATTCAACAAATTTGGTTACTTGGTATTTCCTGGGACGCCACGCCTACTTTAGAAATAGTTCGTCAGTGGACACTCTATCAATCTGAATTTCAAGTTTTAGAAAAATTTAGTTTACCCCGCCACATTGACATCACAAACGCCGAATCCATCGATCTCTGTGGTTTTTGTGATGCGAGTGAACGAGGGTACGCATGCGTAATATACTTACGTGTCTTACGAAACGCTAAATATCACATATATTTTGTTCTTGCGAAAAGTCGCATCGCTCCACTTAAAAAATTTGTTAGTATTCCGAGAATAGAACTTCTAGCCGCTACTCTTTTATCTGAGGTCTTAAAATACACATATGATATATTCATAAAAAGGTTCACAATAAATAATATTTACGCTTTTTCGGACGCAATGGTTGTTTTACACTGGATAAAATCCCATCCAAGTAAATGGAAAACTTTTGTCGCAAATCGTGTTAGTCTTATCCAAGATAATATTAATCCAGAATGTTGGTTATATACCCCCACCTTTCTCAATAGTGCCGATGTAGCTAGCCGCGGCTGCTCGCCGAGTGAGCTTTTAAATCATCCCCTATGGTGGGCCGCCCCTAGTTTTTTACAAGAATCTTTCGATAAATGGCCAACAAAAACCCCGCAAGTCAAAATAAATGACAGGTTAGAGACTGAGGAACGAAAAAATGTTGCTCTGATTTCTTGTGACCGAATAACGGAAAATTTTTTAGATTCGCTTTTAAATAATAAATCCGATTTTTACGCTATTCAACTACTTTTAGCCCGCAGTTTACGATTCATAAATAATTGTAGACTATCCGCAGACGTCAGAAAAAAGACAAATATAGATTATATCGATCTCTTTAACGCTTTAAAATGTTTGGCTAAGCACGAACAACAAAAATACTTTTCTGAAGTAATTCTTAACCTTCAAAACCAGAAAAAATGCATAAAACCCATACAAAAATTGAATCCCTTTTTAGACCAGGATGGTCTTATAAGAGTTGGAGGACGCATTCAACAAGCCATGACTATTTCTTACGGACAAAAACATCCTCTTCTTTTACCCAAGGAAAGTAGACTTTCTTATATTTTTATTGAATATATGCACAAAAAATATTTGCATGTCGGAGTGCAAACAGTCCAATATCTCATTAGTCAAATTTTTTGGATTTTATCTGCCAAACGCTTAATTAAAACGGTTTTATCCAAATGTGTTCGTTGCTTTCGCGTCAAACCGCATTCTTATGAGCAAATCATGGGACAAATTCTCTTTTCAGACAATGGCACAAATTTCGTTAAATCCAGCAAAGAATTGCTTGATCTTGCAAGAAATGCTTGCACGCAACAAGCTATCGCCTGGAATTTTATCCCTCCATCAGCTCCCCACTTCGGCGGTCTTTGGGAGTCAGGGATAAAATCAGTAAAAACTCACTTAATTCGTACCATTGGCTCGCAGATTCTGAGTTATGAGGAGTTGTACACGGTTCTTTGTCAAATTGAGGCGATTTTAAATTCTCGCCCCTTGACCCCGCAATCTACCGACTGTAACGATCTACAGGTTTTAACACCGGGACATTTTTTAACACATGGACCTTTAGTTTCTGTTCCTGATGAAGATTTTTCAAGTAAACCTGAGAATCGGTTATCGCGATGGAACTTGGTCCAACGAATACAAGCCGATTTTTGGCGTCGTTGGAGCCAAGAATTTTTACATACCCTTCAAGTACGAAATAAATGGTTGGAACCATGCGCCGAGCCAAAAATAGGTACCGTCGTTCTTATCAAAGACGAGTTATCACCGCCCCTTCAATGGCGGGTAGGTCGCATTATTGAAATTTTTAAAGGGCCTGATGGGCACGCTAGGGTGGCAAATGTTCGTACCGCGTCCGGTATCTTTAAACGACCTTTAGTCAAGCTTTGCCCCCTTCCAATTGATTCAGATTCACCTACCGAAAAATGATGCTCATTTTGGTGGGCCGAATGAACAAGTTTCCCAACTTGTTTTTATTTTTGTAAATAATTATATTCTCTAATTTTCACTTAAAATTCGAGAAGCTATCTCTCTTAGTTTTTAAATATTTTTGGGTTACATTTTCTACGCTTACAAGCGTTTTAGAATATTATTTTGATTTACTTTACGCTATATCTTTCCATATTTTAAATTTAAACTTCGCGCGCTTCTTCCAGCAATGAAGGATTTGAGATAAGCGGCTAAATTCGGCCTAGCAGACGAAAACGCCGATTGTCTGAGAGAACAACTCAACCACGCGCCACGTGCAACTAAAGTCACCGCACCGCTATTATTTTATATTGAAATTGTGGAAACTATTAATTTTACGCTTTAGTTTATTAGATATTAGTGTTTGGAACATTTTGAACTATAGAACAATGGAGAGTCTGGTACTTCGCGTATAATCGGGCTGGCCAGCCAAGTAGCTACGAAAGACATCTAATGGTAAGTCGTTTCTTGACAATTTTTCATTGCTACGCTATTTTTAGTAAATAAGTTTTTAGGCTCTTTTTTCCCTGTCGGAGCCCTGTGGAAAGATACAGTCCCTCTTAACTCCCACACGTTTTTCTCGAGCTATCTCGAGTGGTCCTTCGGTATATTTTATTTTCTACAGAAGGCCTGACCTCACCAATACTGGTCGGTCACTCAGCCGCCATTTGCTGGGAATTTCATAAAAATTGGCAAGTTTGTACATGGACTTTAGAGAAGTAAAAAAAAAAGTTGGTTGGTACTTCACTCTAAGCTGCGTTTTAGTGCCCTTAACTTTCCAGTTTGCACCTTTTCACTTTTTTCAAAATAACTGAAAATCAAAAGAGTCACAATATTTTTTACTACGGTTTTAATTAGGTAAGACCTGTCTCTATCGGCCTGTCTTACATACCTTTTAAAAATATTTTTTATTTTGAGAAAAATAACTTCAAATTAAAAATGTTCAAAAAAAGTAGTGATTTTTTCAAACCTAAACTTTTTTAACTCTGTGAAGAAATTTATAATGAGAATTTTATCTGACGTACTTTTTTTCTTCCTAATAATAAAAAATATTGCAGGAAAATTCTGTTGCACAATCATAAATACCAAGCTGTTGCGTTATTCGCAAAATTCAAAGATTTTGGATTACTTATGCATTACCACTTTTTTAAACTCTATTTGACCATAATTTAAACAGGGCATTTACCGTTTCTAATAAAAAAAACTACATACCAAACTCACTTGCTTAAAAAATTATATTAATTAAATCCAAAATGTTCAAAAATTTGCCGCAAACAGGAAAAAATCGTAGGTTCAAAATACCGTTTGTGTAAGCGAAAATGACGCGTTTGGACATAAACCGGTGGGGATTTTTTAGTTTGCGTTTAATTTTGGGTTCCGAGAAAATCTTTATTTACCATTATATAGACAAGCTTTGAAACGGTGTAATTGTTTTTTTAATATACTTTGTAAGTGATAGCAATAAAGTATCTAAAGTTGGATATTTTTAAATTTTATTTTACTAAAATTTAAAAGTGTATGTTTCTGATAAAAAAAACTAATATACAAAATTATTTTAAAAAATAGAAAAATAAAAAATTTACTACACACATTTCTTCTGGTTTAAAATAACAGTTTTTAAAGCGAAACTATAGATAAATGGCAGGTGATTTTTTAGTTTGCGGTTAATTTTGGGTTCTTACAAAAATTACCATATTATACTAAAATAGTGTTCTTAATATACTTTAAAAGCCTGAAATAAATGGAATTAACACATTAGTAGAGGTACTAACTTTATTTTATTTTATTTATTTACAAAGCTCAGAAATATTTATAATTTTCCATAAAAAAATATTAATCTCTTATTAAATACAAAAGGTAAAAAAACCTATTTCATACATTAAATAGTACATGGGTGCGAACCCGATTTTAAAATTTAACAAATGTTACGGCACATTAAAATTAAAATAGTTTCTCATAACACAAGCGAGCCATTAGAAATAGGTTCTTTATAACATATAAGTTCTAAGCCCATTTTACTGGAACAAGTGTAATTTTCTATTTTTTTAACCATTTCTTTGGATTCGATGCAAAGAGATAAATGTCATATCCTGTCCTCAGTGACAAATCTGTTCATTTTAATTAATTTTGCCTGTGATAGCCAGCCATTTTAAGGTTTATACATATAGAGGTATTTATTAGCATTAAAAAAAACACAAGCCAACATATTGAAGCATTTTTGATTGAGTGATCGCCCTTAATCCGCCCTTCGGTACCGCTATAAAACAAAAAAAATAATTTAACATTTTTTAAAAAATAATGAAAATTACCCAAACTAAAATTGTACCTATTTTTCCTGCAATATTTTTTAATATTTTAAAAAGCAAATTATAGGCAGACTCAAAAGGAAGAAAAAAAGTACGTCAGATAAAATCCTCATTAAAAATTTCTTCACACAGTTAAAAAATTTAGGTTTTAAAAAATCACAACTATTTTTAATTTGAAATTATTTTTCTTAGAATAAAAAATATTTCTAAAAGTTAGGTAAGACAGGTCCTACCTAATTAAAACCGTAATAAAAAATATTTTAACTCTTTTTGATTTTCAGTTATTTTGAAAGAAGTGAAAAGGTGCAAACTGAAAAGTTATAAGTTTTTTTTTACTTCTCTAAAGTCAATGTACAAACTTGCCAATTTTTATGAATGTCCCATCAAAATTGACGAAGCTAAGCTAAGTGACCGACCAGTATACGATTTGGATATTTTATTAAAAAACTGAAAAATACCCAATTTGAAACGCTTTTTTGCTACAACTCATTTTTATATTTTGAAAAAAAATTTACGCCTTTTGAAAGCTTGTCTATATTAGAACAAAGGTTTTCGGGGGACCCAAAATTAAAGGCAAAATAAAAAATCCCCAGCTGTTTATCTCTAAATGTGTAGTTTTTTCTTAAAAAAACCGTTATTTTAAGTCAGTGATTTTTCCATGTTTGTGGTATTTGTTTTAGTTGATTAAATCTTATATGTTGCCTAATAGAACCAGTAAATAGTATTTTATGTTTTGTTCAAATAAAGTTTTAAAAAATTGATTTGTATAAGCAGTCCAAAGTCTCTGAATTTTGCGAAAAACGCGACAGCTTGGTATATGTGATTCTGCTACAGGTTTTTCCTGCAATATTTTTTAATATTTAAAAAAGTGAGACAGAGCCAGGCTTAAAAGGAAGAATTGAAAGTATGTCCGATAAAATCCGCATCAGAAATTTCTGGACAGGATCCAAAAATTCAAGTTTTGAAAAAATCACTACTTTGGTAAATTTGTCAAAGTTTTGATTTTGACATTATTTTGTCCAAAATCGATAAATATTTCTAAAAGTTGTGGTACATGGGCCCATAGAGACAGGTCTTACCTTATTAAAACAGCACTCAAAAAATAATTAGCTTTTTTTGATTTTGAGATATTTTGAAAAAAGTGGAAAGGCGCAAACCAGAAATTTAAGGACACTGATACGTAACTAATAGTGGCGTACCAACCATTTTGTTCTTATTTTTTACTTTGCTCAAGTTGATGTACAATCGTGCCAATGTTTATCAAAATCCCCCAAAAAATGACAAAAATGGCGGTTTAATGACCGACCAGTAAACGATTTGAATATCTTTTAATAAAAACTGAAAAATAGCGAACTTTAAACGCTTTTTTGCTACCAGTTACCAAGTAGATTTTGAAAAAAATTGCATACCGTTGGAAAGCCTGTCTATATTAGAACAAGGGTTTTCGGGGGACCCAAAATTAAACGCAAAATAAAAAATCCCCAGCCGTTTATCTTCAAACATGTCATTTTTGCTTAAAAAACCGTTATTTTAAACCTATGATTTTTCCATGTTTGTGGTAAATTTTTGAATATAAATTTTGTATTTAGTTCTCTATCAGAACCGGTAAAAATTATTTTAAGTTTTGGTCAAATAAAGTTTTAAAAAATTGTTTTGTATAAGCAGTCCAAAATCTTTGAATTTTGCGAAAAACGCGACAGCTTGGTATATGTGAATCTGCTACAAGTTTTTCCTGCAATATTTTTTAATGTTTTAAAAAGTGAGATAGAGCCAGGCTTAAAAGGAAGAAATTAAAGTATGTCAGATAAAATCTGCCTCAGAAATTTCTGGACAGGATCCAAAAATTCAAGTTTTGAAAAAATCACCACTTAGGTAAACTTGTCAAAGTTTTGATTTTGACATTATTTTGTCTGAAATCGATAAATATTTCTAAAAGGTGTGGTACATGGGCTTATAGAGACAGGTCTTACCTAATCAAAATTGTCATGAAAAATATTTTATCTATTTTTAATTTTAAGATATTGGTAAAAAATGTAAAGGTGCAAATTTGAAATTAAGGGCACTGAAACGCGGCAATCAGTGGAGTTCAAACCAAAAAAAAAATTCTATACTTCTCTTGGATCGCTCTACAAACGTACCAAGTATTACCAAAATCACCAAAAATTGTGTTTTGCTTGACCATATGGGAAGCACAAAGACAAGCAACTAAGTAAAAATCAAAATAATTTTTGTCAAATATTGGCAAAAGTGGCAGACTATAGGGAGGGCCTTATTCCAAATTCTATTATCTGAAACATTTTTAGAAAAAGCAAATTTACACCTTTTTTAGAATTTTTTTGAAATATTAAGACAAAACGAATTTAGTTTTAATTACATAAGCAGTATAGATTAATAGTTGCACCTTCAAAAAGTAATTAAAATGTCAAAATCAAGTACTTTCCACACGTAAGTAAAAAAAAAATAAATTAAGCGATTAGATATGAATCTTTATAATGGATGACATTTTTAAAATTGGCCATCTAAAATATTTTCCAAAAAAAAACATTTTTCTGTGAGACCCGAGAAAACTCTTTTTAAGGATCTTAATTTGGTAAATAATCTGCCAATTTATGGGCAACTACGCTTACTCGATTCTACCCCCAATCTTTTTTCACCTTCCTAGCCCGCGCAGCAATGGCTAGTTACCTTCCTAGCACGCGCAGCAATGGTTCGAAAAGGTATTATTTTCGACGAAACAATTTTTTTTAGATAACGCCGAAAATGTGTTATTTGAGTGTATTTTGACCTATCTTAGCAATATCGTCTTGATGTCTGTCTGTGTGTTTGTGTGTCTGTGTGTGTGTGTGTGTGTGTGTTTGACCATAACACGATAGCTGCTAAACTGCTAAACCGATTTACTTAAAATTTTCAGGTAAAATAATGTTTAAAACTGTAACGAGCTGAATAGATTTTGGTTAAAATCCATTCATGAAAATGAGTTTTCTGACAATTAAAAAATCTAAAAAAGCTAACTTTTTAATGAAGCATCGCATTAATATGGAGTTTTCGGAATATAGAAAATCACATTCTTCTAAATAATTTGTGTTATAACCAAAAACTTCGTAGGTGCTTTCGTTTATGAGATATTTACAAAAAACTATTTTCATGGACTTCACTTGAAGTGTGCTAATAGGCTAGCTAGGAAGGTATCAGATCTATCATGGATTAGAACCAAAAACATTCAACTAAAGGTAGACCCCGTATAGAAATCCTAAACTTCATCAGACACAAAAAGTATTATACTGGGGATTTCTTTCAAATTCGCAACAATGTTGCCAGTACTTTTATAACTTGTAATTTTGATGTAGGTACATAAGTAAAATGGTAACTAATAAAAATCAAAAGAATATTTTGTTATTGAATTCGGCTTACGTTTTGGATTGCTATACATGTACCTGTAATAGAATATGTTTACCATCCTATGTGAGAAAAGGATTGTTTTCATTGATTTTTTTTTGAGATCTTATCATTAATAATGTTTTTCTATACAATTTAATTCTAGGTTGTAAGAATAACCTCTAGATATGTATGTATGCATGTCTGTCTGTGTGCCTATATGCACATATGTATAAAATGTTTGAAAAAAAGTTTTTTTTTTTAAGTTAGAATATGTTATCCAATAATCAATCGGTAAATTTTTGTTTACATAGGTACCTAAACTTAACAAAAATCATAAAACATTTGCTTTTAAGTCCCTGTTTTTGTAGATCTATGTGGCAGTTTAAATCCTTATCTATTTTGAATTAAAAGGAAAGTATAAATTAGAAATAATCAGCTAAAGTTGGTTTTTTTCGAAGATTGTTGATTGTCGATTTTTATAGAACGTACAACGATTAGCACAAAATTGCAATTTTTGTGCAGTCAACCAACTTGAGCTTTTTTTTTGCAGGAACACAAAATAACTAGCGGCGATATCCTGTAATGCAAACCATTTTTTTTAACTGCACATGCGCACCTCTCTCTTTCTGATCACATAAAATTATCTTCCTCTTACTAACTTCACATATGCTCGACCACAGCTGAGAGGGAGATATTTTATGTGAGAAGAAAAAGTACGGTAGCGAATGCGCAGTTTAAAATATTGATTTGGTTTTCGGTTTTCTGAAAAAAACGGGACTCCATTTAAGTGTGAAAAACGTTCAACTGAAAGTAAGTTTAATTAAATTTCTTTGGTGTGAGGTTAGAGTTCATAAATAGTTTATTAGTTTTGTATTCCTAGGTGGTATTTAAAAAGTTATTAAAACCAGATGACTAAACTGCACTTTTAACTATTAATTATTGTTCTCACTACAAATGTTTTCGGTATAAAAATAACTCCTGCTTTTAGTCCAAATAAATTTAAGTTAAATGTTTTGATCACGAAAGTTCAAAAAACCTCTCCTTTATATAATATATGTATATGTATATATATATATATATATATATACATATACATATATTATATAAAGGAGAGGTTTTTTGAACTTTCGTGATCAAAACATTTAACTTAAATTTATTTGGACTAAAAGCAGGAGTTATTTTTATACCGAAAACATTTGTAGTGAGAACAATAATTAATAGTTAAAAGTGCAGTTTAGTCATCTGGTTTTAATAACTTTTTAAATACCACCTAGGAATACAAAACTAATAAACTATTTATGAACTCTAACCTCACACCAAAGAAATTTAATTAAACTTACTTTCAGTTGAACGTTTTTCACACTTAAATGGAGTCCCGTTTTTTTCAGAAAACCGAAAACCAAATCAATATTTTAAACTGCGCATTCGCTACCGTACTTTTTCTTCTCACATAAAATATCTCCCTCTCAGCTGTGGTCGAGCATATGTGAAGTTAGTAAGAGGAAGATAATTTTATGTGATCAGAAAGAGAGAGGTGCGCATGTGCAGTTAAAAAAAATGGTTTGCATTACAGGATATCGCCGCTAGTTATTTTGTGTTCCTGCAAAAAAAAAGCTCAAGTTGGTTGACTGCACAAAAATTGCAATTTTGTGCTAATCGTTGTACGTTCTATAAAAATCGACAATCAACAATCTTCGAAAAAAACCAACTTTAGCTGATTATTTCTAATTTATACTTTCCTTTTAATTCAAAATAGATAAGGATTTAAACCGCCACATAGATCTACAAAAACAGGGACTTAAAAGCAAATGTTTTATGATTTTTGTTAAGTTTAGGTACCTATGTAAACAAAAATTTACCGATTGATTATTGGATAACATATTCTAACTTAAAAAAAAAAACTTTTTTTCAAACATTTTATACATATGTGCATATAGGCACACAGACAGACATGCATACATACATATCTAGAGGTTATTCTTACAACCTAGAATTAAATTGTATAGAAAAACATTATTAATGATAAGATCTCAAAAAAAAATCAATGAAAACAATCCTTTTCTCACATAGGATGGTAAACATATTCTATTACAGGTACATGTATAGCAATCCAAAACGTAAGCCGAATTCAATAACAAAATATTCGTTTGATTTTTATTAGTTACCATTTTACTTATGTACCTACATCAAAATTACAAGTTATAAAAGTACTGGCAACATTGTTGCGAATTTGAAAGAAATCCCCAGTATAATACTTTTTGTGTCTGATGAAGTTTAGGATTTCTATACGGGGTCTACCTTTAGTTAAATGTTTTTGGTTCTAATCCATGATAGATCTGATACCTTCCTAGTTAGCCTATTAGCACACTTCAAGTGAAGTCCATGAAAATAGTTTTTTGTAAATATCTCATAAACGAAAGCACCTACGAAGTTTTTGGTTATAACACAAATTATTTAGAAGAATGTGATTTACTATATTCCGAAAACTCCATATTAATGCGATGCTTCATTAAAAAGTTAGCATTTTTAGATTTTTTAATTGTCAGAAAACTCATTTTCATGAATGGATTTTAACCAAAATCTATTCAGCTCGTTACAGTTTTAAACATTATTTTACCTGAAAATTTTAAGTAAATCGGTTTAGCAGTTTAGCAGCTATCGTGTTATGGTCAAACACACACACACACACACACAGACACACAAACACACAGACAGACATCAAGACGATATTGCTAAGATAGGTCAAAATACACTCAAATAACACATTTTCGGCGTTATCTAAAAAAAATTGTTTCGTCGAAAATAATACCTTTTCGAACCATTGCTGCGCGGGCTAGGAAGGTAACTAGCCATTGCTGCGCGGGCTAGGAAGGTGAAAAAAGATTGGGGGTAGAATCGAGTAAGCGTAGTTGCCCATAAATTGGCAGATTATTTACCAAATTAAGATCCTTAAAAAGAGTTTTCTCGGGTCTCACAGAAAAATGTTTTTTTTTGGAAAATATTTTAGATGGCCAATTTTAAAAATGTCATCCATTATAAAGATTCATATCTAATCGCTTAATTTATTTTTTTTTACTTACGTGTGGAAAGTACTTGATTTTGACATTTTAATTACTTTTTGAAGGTGCAACTATTAATCTATACTGCTTATGTAATTAAAACTAAATTCGTTTTGTCTTAATATTTCAAAAAAATTCTAAAAAAGGTGTAAATTTGCTTTTTCTAAAAATGTTTCAGATAATAGAATTTGGAATAAGGCCCTCCCTATAGTCTGCCACTTTTGCCAATATTTGACAAAAATTATTTTGATTTTTACTTAGTTGCTTGTCTTTGTGCTTCCCATATGGTCAAGCAAAACACAATTTTTGGTGATTTTGGTAATACTTGGTACGTTTGTAGAGCGATCCAAGAGAAGTATAGAATTTTTTTTTTGGTTTGAACTCCACTGATTGCCGCGTTTCAGTGCCCTTAATTTCAAATTTGCACCTTTACATTTTTTACCAATATCTTAAAATTAAAAATAGATAAAATATTTTTCATGACAATTTTGATTAGGTAAGACCTGTCTCTATAAGCCCATGTACCACACCTTTTAGAAATATTTATCGATTTCAGACAAAATAATGTCAAAATCAAAACTTTGACAAGTTTACCTAAGTGGTGATTTTTTCAAAACTTGAATTTTTGGATCCTGTCCAGAAATTTCTGAGGCAGATTTTATCTGACATACTTTAATTTCTTCCTTTTAAGCCTGGCTCTATCTCACTTTTTAAAACATTAAAAAATATTGCAGGAAAAACTTGTAGCAGATTCACATATACCAAGCTGTCGCGTTTTTCGCAAAATTCAAAGATTTTGGACTGCTTATACAAAACAATTTTTTAAAACTTTATTTGACCAAAACTTAAAATAATTTTTACCGGTTCTGATAGAGAACTAAATACAAAATTTATATTCAAAAATTTACCACAAACATGGAAAAATCATAGGTTTAAAATAACGGTTTTTTAAGCAAAAATGACATGTTTGAAGATAAACGGCTGGGGATTTTTTATTTTGCGTTTAATTTTGGGTCCCCCGAAAACCCTTGTTCTAATATAGACAGGCTTTCCAACGGTATGCAATTTTTTTCAAAATCTACTTGGTAACTGGTAGCAAAAAAGCGTTTAAAGTTCGCTATTTTTCAGTTTTTATTAAAAGATATTCAAATCGTTTACTGGTCGGTCATTAAACCGCCATTTTTGTCATTTTTTGGGGGATTTTGATAAACATTGGCACGATTGTACATCAACTTGAGCAAAGTAAAAAATAAGAACAAAATGGTTGGTACGCCACTATTAGTTACGTATCAGTGTCCTTAAATTTCTGGTTTGCGCCTTTCCACTTTTTTCAAAATATCTCAAAATCAAAAAAAGCTAATTATTTTTTGAGTGCTGTTTTAATAAGGTAAGACCTGTCTCTATGGGCCCATGTACCACAACTTTTAGAAATATTTATCGATTTTGGACAAAATAATGTCAAAATCAAAACTTTGACAAATTTACCAAAGTAGTGATTTTTTCAAAACTTGAATTTTTGGATCCTGTCCAGAAATTTCTGATGCGGATTTTATCGGACATACTTTCAATTCTTCCTTTTAAGCCTGGCTCTGTCTCACTTTTTTAAATATTAAAAAATATTGCAGGAAAAACCTGTAGCAGAATCACATATACCAAGCTGTCGCGTTTTTCGCAAAATTCAGAGACTTTGGACTGCTTATACAAATCAATTTTTTAAAACTTTATTTGAACAAAACATAAAATACTATTTACTGGTTCTATTAGGCAACATATAAGATTTAATCAACTAAAACAAATACCACAAACATGGAAAAATCACTGACTTAAAATAACGGTTTTTTTAAGAAAAAACTACACATTTAGAGATAAACAGCTGGGGATTTTTTATTTTGCCTTTAATTTTGGGTCCCCCGAAAACCTTTGTTCTAATATAGACAAGCTTTCAAAAGGCGTAAATTTTTTTTCAAAATATAAAAATGAGTTGTAGCAAAAAAGCGTTTCAAATTGGGTATTTTTCAGTTTTTTAATAAAATATCCAAATCGTATACTGGTCGGTCACTTAGCTTAGCTTCGTCAATTTTGATGGGACATTCATAAAAATTGGCAAGTTTGTACATTGACTTTAGAGAAGTAAAAAAAAACTTATAACTTTTCAGTTTGCACCTTTTCACTTCTTTCAAAATAACTGAAAATCAAAAAGAGTTAAAATATTTTTTATTACGGTTTTAATTAGGTAGGACCTGTCTTACCTAACTTTTAGAAATATTTTTTATTCTAAGAAAAATAATTTCAAATTAAAAATAGTTGTGATTTTTTAAAACCTAAATTTTTTAACTGTGTGAAGAAATTTTTAATGAGGATTTTATCTGACGTACTTTTTTTCTTCCTTTTGAGTCTGCCTATAATTTGCTTTTTAAAATATTAAAAAATATTGCAGGAAAAATAGGTACAATTTTAGTTTGGGTAATTTTCATTATTTTTTAAAAAATGTTAAATTATTTTTTTTGTTTTATAGCGGTACCGAAGGGCGGATTAAGGGCGATCACTCAATCAAAAATGCTTCAATATGTTGGCTTGTGTTTTTTTTAATGCTAATAAATACCTCTATATGTATAAACCTTAAAATGGCTGGCTATCACAGGCAAAATTAATTAAAATGAACAGATTTGTCACTGAGGACAGGATATGACATTTATCTCTTTGCATCGAATCCAAAGAAATGGTTAAAAAAATAGAAAATTACACTTGTTCCAGTAAAATGGGCTTAGAACTTATATGTTATAAAGAACCTATTTCTAATGGCTCGCTTGTGTTATGAGAAACTATTTTAATTTTAATGTGCCGTAACATTTGTTAAATTTTAAAATCGGGTTCGCACCCATGTACTATTTAATGTATGAAATAGGTTTTTTTACCTTTTGTATTTAATAAGAGATTAATATTTTTTTATGGAAAATTATAAATATTTCTGAGCTTTGTAAATAAATAAAATAAAATAAAGTTAGTACCTCTACTAATGTGTTAATTCCATTTATTTCAGGCTTTTAAAGTATATTAAGAACACTATTTTAGTATAATATGGTAATTTTTGTAAGAACCCAAAATTAACCGCAAACTAAAAAATCACCTGCCATTTATCTATAGTTTCGCTTTAAAAACTGTTATTTTAAACCAGAAGAAATGTGTGTAGTAAATTTTTTATTTTTCTATTTTTTAAAATAATTTTGTATATTAGTTTTTTTTATCAGAAACATACACTTTTAAATTTTAGTAAAATAAAATTTAAAAATATCCAACTTTAGATACTTTATTGCTATCACTTACAAAGTATATTAAAAAAACAATTACACCGTTTCAAAGCTTGTCTATATAATGGTAAATAAAGATTTTCTCGGAACCCAAAATTAAACGCAAACTAAAAAATCCCCACCGGTTTATGTCCAAACGCGTCATTTTCGCTTACACAAACGGTATTTTGAACCTACGATTTTTTCCTGTTTGCGGCAAATTTTTGAACATTTTGGATTTAATTAATATAATTTTTTAAGCAAGTGAGTTTGGTATGTAGTTTTTTTTATTAGAAACGGTAAATGCCCTGTTTAAATTATGGTCAAATAGAGTTTAAAAAAGTGGTAATGCATAAGTAATCCAAAATCTTTGAATTTTGCGAATAACGCAACAGCTTGGTATTTATGATTGTGCAACAGAATTTTCCTGCAATATTTTTTATTATTAGGAAGAAAAAAAGTACGTCAGATAAAATTCTCATTATAAATTTCTTCACAGAGTTAAAAAAGTTTAGGTTTGAAAAAATCACTACTTTTTTTGAACATTTTTAATTTGAAGTTATTTTTCTCAAAATAAAAAATATTTTTAAAAGGTATGTAAGACAGGCCGATAGAGACAGGTCTTACCTAATTAAAACCGTAGTAAAAAATATTGTGACTCTTTTGATTTTCAGTTATTTTGAAAAAAGTGAAAAGGTGCAAACTGGAAAGTTAAGGGCACTAAAACGCAGCTTAGAGTGAAGTACCAACCAACTTTTTTTTTTACTTCTCTAAAGTCCATGTACAAACTTGCCAATTTTTATGAAATTCCCAGCAAATGGCGGCTGAGTGACCGACCAGTATACCATTTGGATATTTTTTAAAAAACTGAAAAAAATCCAACTTTAAACGCTTTTTTGCTTTCACTTACCAAGTATATTTTGAAAAAAATTTCATACCGTTTAAAAGCTTGTCTATATTAGAATAAAGGTTTTCGGGGGACCCAAAATTAAACGCAAAATAAAAAATCCCCAGCCGTTTATCTCCAAATGTGTAGTTTTTCCTTAAAAAATCGTTAATTTGAGTCATTGATTTTTCCATGTTTGCGGTAAATTTTTAAAAATTTTGGACTATTTTTCTAAGTTTTTTTTTTAGTAGAGTAAATTTTATATTCAGTTGTCTATTAGAACCAGTAAATAGTCTTTTACGTTTTGTGCAAATAAAGTTTAAAAAAATTGATTTGTATAAGCAGTGCAAAGTCTTTGAATTTTGTGAAAAACGCGACAGCTTGGTATTTGTAATTCTGCTACAGACTTTCCCTGCTATATTTTTTTATATTTTAAAAAGGATAGTATAGCAAGACTCAAAAGGCAGAAAAACAAGTATGTCAGATAAAATCCGCCTTAGAAATTTCTTGACAGCGTCCCAAAATTAAAGTCTTAAAAAAATCACTACTTTGGTAAATTTGTCAAAGTTTTGACTTTGACATTATTTTTTTAAAGGCTTGCTTCTACCTTGGTCCTTTAATTATTGATTAATTGTTGGTGTTTTATTAAACCTGGAAGTGGTGTTCTCCGACATTCCTCACTGCTACTGCTGCTCCGGGTCCTGTTCTGCCAGCGCCTCCCCTAGTGCTCGCTTAGCACATCATGCTGGGCAACACAGGGTCTTAGATCTGTTACTGGATCATTGCCCGAGCATAAAAACCCTGTGGAAAATGAAATGTTTCAGTTTCCTGGAATTCGTCTATTTTGCACGAAGTTCCCCTACACCGAGTAACTTAAATCGAGAACCCCATGTCGACTCAATAAAATAAAGTAGATTTAAACAGATGAACTAAAATAATCCTAACGTACCTTTCCCAGGGTTACAACTGGCTCGAACCTCGTTCCACCAGCAAAACTGTCCCGTCGATGGAATGGACGGGCACGCTTCTTTCCCGTAGAAACGGCGTAGGCCGCCTTAAATCACGTCAGGCGTCACTTAAGATTCGCCTAAACAACGACGGCTCACAGTTATACCGTCTTTGATATAATCTGCAACTACTGCAGTGCCATTAAGTGCCAATAACCACAAAAACAATGGCGACACCAATAGACGGCCACCAGCCCAGCCAAAATTCTTTAGGAAAAAGACAAGACACTTTGTCGAGAACACAAAAAAAATGAAGTTGCCGGAAATTGTTTCTAGATTTGGTGGGGACAGTACACAGTACCAACCAAATTTTCCCGGTTAAATTCAAATAAGGATGCGAACCCATTTATAAAAAAAACGCTCTCGCCGAAAAATCACTAAATCCGGTTTGCGAGCCTGGAGAAAAAAAACCCGCGGTTTTCAAACTAACCAATGCCAACATAGCAAGTAGGAGGAAAATAACCCGCTAGACTATAAGAAGCTCAGCATTGAAACCATCAACTGTAAAATCAATTACTGGAGATTCGAGCATGCATCAAACCCAGGAATATTCGAACACTCAACCAATTCCCATATGAGTAAAGCTATACTAAGTGTAGAATTTAGTTGTATTTTAGTTACAGTTTTAGTCAAAAGTTTCCTTTGCTCTTTATATATGTTTTCTCTAAGATTCATATGGTTTGACGCCATTTTTGTAAAACATTTCTACATTAATAAAGTTGTTTCTGAAGTTGAACCTAAAAATACACATTGAACTACTGCTTAAACCCGGCCTAAGAATGTTCAGATGTTAAGTTTGCTCACCACTAGCTAGCCCTACACAACCTTCCAATCCGACTGAGTTAGCTATTAACTTTATTTAACTATGATTATATATAAATTTATATAATATAAAAATACGATTTTGTTTATTCTTTTAGTCCTGGTTTTTATCCCTCGTTTATCTCCCATTTACAAAAGTGCATAACTCGTATTTATTTTATCTTCTCCTTATCAAATTAATAAAGATATCAAAGGGGCGGAGCCTCGGTTGTTCCTGGTCGAACCGTGGACCCAAATATATTTTCGTGCTATCAAAACTAGCTAATCCGTGAAGGATATGAGGTTCGGAAGAGAAATGATTGTCCCAATATCCTCGAAAATAAACATAAGCGAATGAAATGTTCACCTAAATGTTTTCTTCCTGTTACTGAAACCATTTGTGATGCGGCAACGCCGCCATGCCCCAGCAGAACAGCTGTTTATCTTCGTGAACGTCAAAGAAAACTACGAAATTTTACAGATAAACAAAGCAATCAAAAGTTTTTATGTGATTTTTCCCGAAACCTGTGATCTCAAGTTCCAATTACGATGTCCAGATAATGCGATGTGCGCAGTGTCCACAGTCATTCGATGGAATGCCTCCTTTTTAAGGTAACTTCCTGGACACTATATAACCTCCAAACCTAGCTCTATAAAATACCCTTAATTTGTGTACAGAAAGACGAGTCGAAGAGCCTTGATTATTTACCTAAATAAACAAATATGTAACGTTGCCTTAAACGTAAAAATGACACGTTACAATCGATAAATATTTTTAAAATTTTTGGTACTTACGCCCATAGAGACAGGTCTTGCCTAGAGTCCCTGTATGTTGACATATTTAGATATATTATATATCTAATATATCCAAATATGTCAACATACAGGGACTCTAGTCTTGCCTAATGAAAACCGTAGCAATAAATATTTTGACTTTTTTTGATTTTGAGATATTTTAATAAAAGTGGAAAGGTGCAAACCGGAAAGTTCAGGGCACTGATACGCAGCTTAGAGAGACAAATCCACAAAAAAATTTTTGGTTTTTTACTTTTTTTAGGTCGATGTATAAACGTGCCAATGCTTATCAAAATCCCACAAAAATTGACGAAAACAGCGTTTTGCTGCCCGACCAATAGAAAACATGTCTTTCTAGTTTCTAATCAACAAGCCATTCCTATAGTATATTTCCTAACAACTGCGAAAACTGTCACTTTTTCGCACGCCATTACAGTGCAGGAAAAAAAACTTTCCGCAAGAGTTAGGAACACTATTTTTTCTTCGAGCTTTCGAAAAACAAACAACGAAAGTAATAAAAAAACGTTTATTAAATTCATAAAACTTTATGACGAGACAATAATTGTGCTGGGCACTATTCTGACAGTCTCGCATTATAAGAACAGCTGTTATATGAGCCATAATTAATAGTGCCGCCACTATTAATGGAAAATAAACGACTGGATTTATAAATTTAACTTTGATGTGTCAATTTTAAAAGATCAACTGTCAGTTTTCAATGGAAAACTGTTTGTTCTGGTTCTTGACAACTGTTTGTTATGGTCGGACGTCACAGTATCTTGCGCTACTGTAAATCCAGTGAGAGAGAGACAA
Source organism: Aspidapion aeneum (assembly GCA_963576565.1). NCBI lineage: Eukaryota > Metazoa > Arthropoda > Insecta > Coleoptera > Brentidae > Aspidapion > Aspidapion aeneum. Next base: position 171,692 of record CAUYVT010000004.1, read on the forward strand.
CGGTTTGAAACTTGGGTTATTAAGGACACCGAAAAGAAATAAATATTAAATTAGGTACCGATTCTTAGGTCTTTCGGAAAGTGCGCGACAAAGTAGTAATTTTAAAACTAAAATGCGTGCGAAAAATGACAATTTCCGAAGGCTCGTAGAAAAAAGTTCATTAAAAATTTCAGAATATAATTAGTAGTAAAAATAGTGTTTTAAAGAATTTCTTGAGTTAAGTGAGAACTTTCTTCATGCTAGTAGAAAAAAAGTTTTACCCCACAAGCGCAAACGTGATGCACGCGATTGCTGGCCGAACTCCGCTACGCGCATACATTTGCAATCGCGTGCGAAAAAGTGGCACTTTCCGCACTGGTTAGGTAAGCTAATAATTTCAATGTGGTAAAAAAATCCTCAAGATTTTCTCTTGTAATCAACGGGCGGTAAAAATTTACTTATTTATGTCAAAAGTAAGTTTACATATTTTGCTCATTTTAATGAAAGTAGTTCTGTTAGCGGCGAGAGTAATTAGACCAGTAACGATGTATGTTATAAAATTTAATAGCATCCACATTCTTTGAAAGATCTCTCTTTTATAATAGTCAGGTCTGAAACAGGCCGTTTTTAACATCAGTTTGATATTTGTGATACAATATTGCGTAATGCGTCAAAATTTTCAAAAAAAAATCGTAGAATACAAATATCTATGGTGGAGATCTGGCATATGGTGTAGAACCACTCTGCATACCCTACAAGGGTTTTTTTAATCCGCTATTTTTCGAACCTAATCTAACCATCGATCCCCCATAGGGTAGGGTCACTGCATCATGAAGACGTAGTGTCTGTGGAGACGCCAGGCTTCCAGGATGCAAAGTCCCTACCATAGGGGGGGGGGTCAGCAACCCCCAAATTAGGTCTAAAAACGCAACCCTACAGGGTGTCGAATTAGGGATAGTTTCCTTAAAATAAAAATGATTTTACTGGGTGCGTCTCGAGGGGAGGCACGGTATTTCGTTTTGGTGTACAACCAGGCTAAGGGGAAATACAGGAAATACTAGGAAGTACTTGGGAAATACTAGGAAATACCTTGAAAATTTGGGTAAACACTAGGAAATATACCGGAAATTATCGTAGGTATTTCCTTTTGGTGTACAAAAATTGACGATCTAGCCACCCCTCGGTCTCTCTTCCCCTCTTAAAAATCGGTATCATGGAAGTTTTTGCGGCAAATTTAAATCGAAAATATTGTTGTTTTTGAACCCAAAAATCTTTGTCAAAATTAGGCTTTGTAACGAAATAACGCCAAAATAGCGCAAATCAAAACAGCGCGAATTAAAAAAGCGCGTATCAGATCTGCTTGTGTACATATAATCACTTAAACAGTTTAGGCAAGGTCAGGTAAGGTGTAATTACCTAACCATTAAATAAACCGACAATCTAGGCTTTAAAGAAAAACCGATTTGGTCGCGGAAATCTCTTGGAATTTTTTTGTTCAAACGGAAGTTTATTCCAAAACTTTTTCTTCGGAAGGGAAATTCTTCGTGAAAAAAACGGAATTGTTTTCGAAAACATTTTCTTCGAACGGAAATTTGTTCGAAAACATATTCTTCGATTGGAAATACCTTCAATAACCTTTTCTTCAAACAAAAATAAGTTCGAAAACATTTTCTTCGAAAGAAAATTTGTTTGAAACATTTCTTTCGAAGAGAAGTTTTTCTTTGAAAAAATATGTTATAAAGAGACCCCTTAGATATGAGTTATGTTAAGTTTGGAAAGCCATGTGTAGGATTTTTCGTTTTGAAAAAATTGACTATTTGACGAAAATTGACGTTTTATAAAAGCGATCTTTTGAAACGCGCTAGTTTGATACGCGATCTTTTGAAACGCGCTAGAGTAGTAGGCTTAAGCGGGTGCTGGACCACTTTTGAATGACCTTGACGGTCGGTGCCTTGTTTTATGTAGAGACGAATAGTCTGAGTAGTATATTTGACCTTCAAAAGTTGTGAAGGTCATTATGTTGATCTTGAATGACCTTGACGATCGTTGCGTTTTTATATGTAGAGACGAATAGTCCAAGTAGTATTTTTGACCTTGAAAAAAATAATCCAACATTATAGTAAAGATGTGTATTTTTTAACCTTCAGAATCTTTAACATTGCTTTATTTGCCCGCTTTTTAGATATATTATTTTCTGTAGACTTTACCCCCACTAAACTAACACCCAACAAGTATTTAAAGAAAAATTAATATCAGAGGAGTACTATTAAAGTTTCTTTACTTCAACGGCGAATTTCAAATTAGTAGAAAATGAATTCAAAGCAGCAAATTATTGATTTGGATGATTTCACCAGTCAAGACATCGACAATTTGTTAAAAGATATTGGGAATCAGTTTCAAGCCGAACAGCAGCCAGAGCCACAGCTAGAGCCACAGCCAGAATCACAGTCGCAGCTACAAATGGAGCTACAACGTGACGTACATATAATCAAAAATGGAGTTGGTAAAAGAAAGTACATTAAAAAAACGAAGAAAAGCATTTTATCAACAGCTCCAACTCCGACAGCAATTCCAATAGCAATTCCCTCAACATCGAGGGATCAGCTAGTCCAGCAAACCGTAGCCGCAAATGTCACAACAATAGAAAGCCAAACGATAGAGCAGGCTATCCAAATCCTACGGGTGAAAAGAAGCTGCGTGGAGCAGCTTAAACAAAGAGTGGATCTACTCAAAGCAGAGATTCAACGACTACAAAGAGAGACCGAAGGTGTGAAGGAAGAATTCCAAGCAAAATTGAATGACTACAATAAGCTAAAGGATCTTTTTTATGCTTTTCTTTAAATTTTTAACAATTTTTTATTGTAGCAAATTTAGTTTTTATATAAAATTATTAGTTAGCCAATTTATAACTTTATGAAACAAAAAAAAACAATTTGAATATGTAAAATATAATAAATCTATATTAAGAAAAAAAAAGACATAAAAATTTGTATAATTTTTTAATTTTGGTTACTATTTTATAGTTGAACTTTATAGAATAAACTTTAATATAGAAAAGAATATTATGCTAATGTAAAAAACAAAGTATTAAAAATAATTTTTAAACTTTAGTTTGTTTATAAAAGAGTAAAATTGCATAGTGTAAAATAAACCAATTTGTAGAAAAAATCTAATTAAAAAAAAAACAAACTTTTAAAAAGAATTTTTAAACTTTGGTTTGTTTATAAGAGAGCAAGATTGCATGGAATAGCATATAAAAATGAAATTTAAAAACGTTTTTTTTACCATTTTTAACTTTAGTTTGTGCATAAATGAACAAAATATGCGTTACTACAATTTAAAAATTGAATATTGATGTGATTCAAAAGATAGGATTTTTACAAATGGTTTCATTTTAAAATTGTTAGATGAAAATTTTTAATTGTTTGGTTTAGTGCCACAGTGCCCCAAACCTCGCACTGAGCTGTGTGTATCAGCCATTTTTATTGTACACCCCAATTAAACTAAACCAGACTACCAACGTTGAGCCTCCTCAAAAGGAGAGTCACCTCCTTCGCTTCTTACATCAGACATCTCCTCAGAAGGAGAGAGTCAACTCTCGCTACTTCCCACACACCATAATTGGTATCAGAATCATCATCATCACTCTCCACCACCTCATAATCATCACTGTCTGAGATGTAGACAGGTGATTCGGGTGAATATGGAGGATTGCTCTGCCTCTCCATAATTCTTTGATATTGCTCTTATAAACCTCTATTGGTTTCCAGACATTGCAAAAATTGCACTGCACATGCCCATTTTTCAAAAACGGACGAACGATGAGGGTAGGGCGAGCGGTGGATGACATTATAGGAAGACAAATCGAGCAAGAATGAGTGTTTACCAAATGAGGAGTAAAATATATATACCCATTACAAGATTATATCAAGGTCAGTGTGTGTCCTTGACAATTTTTTCCAAGGTTAAAGATGTAATTGCTCATCAATCTTGTTCAAGGTTAAATGAAGGTCAGTTTATAATTTTTTCCAAGGTTAAAGATGTAATTGCTCATCAATCTTGTTCAAGGTTAAATGAAGGTCAATGTCACCTTGAGAATATTTTTGCAAAACCAAAAATAAATTAAAAAATAATACATTTGGCTGTAAATTTTGTTCAAGGTCAAACTATTTAGATTTTGCTGTGAATTATGATCAAAAAAATATATTTGAGAGTTATCAGATACAGCGGAAGAAAATGAGGTGGAGTGGGGTGTCTGTTATAAAACCCACAACGGGCATAAAAAAAACCATAGTGGTTAAAACAGAGGTGTTGATGAAAACACCTAATAAATAAATAATTTAAGGTGTAACAAGTAAAGTGACCATGTTGAAGTGTTCAAAATGTGACTAAAGTTTTACTCGAAAACATAATATGGTTAGACATAATAAAACAGCTTGCAAATATAAACATAATGATGATAATATCAATGAGCAACCATTAAAGAAAATAAAAATAGCTAGTTTAAAAGTTGCTAAAGATAGTGATAAACAATTGGAAATGTGTAGAGAATGCAAAATTTTCATACCCAAAGATAAATTTTTTGCTCATTGTAGAACACTTCAACATAAAAATAACTCATGTGCACCATACTCCAATGGTGTATGTTTGGTAAGAAGTGGTCTTAAATGCAGAATAGCAAGTTATAGAATTGCTTTAGAAACTCAGCAAAAAGACTACAGAAGGTTTTTTACGAGATAAAACCCAAATGTAAAACATTAGTAAAAGAAAATATAGCAAAACACACCTCAATAAAAATTAATATGGAATTATTTGCAACGTTTCTTCACCAATCAAAAGAAACCCTAGCTGATAAATCATTTAACACAAATAATAAAATAGTGTGTGATGCCTCTGGTTTGGATAATATTTATGAGTTTTTCATGGATAAAATAATTTCCCAAGCAAGCGAGTTTATGGAGCGAGATTCTGATAAGATTACTCATTAGTAAATTAAATCATTTTTGTTTAATAATAATCAGTGAAACATTTTTTAAATATGGTTGTTTAATTAATAATATTTTAATTTATTTACAGGTTGGACTTTACAACATATGTTACACTTGGAAATCAACATCAACAAATTTCGCCCTATTGGGGGCAATTCATACTTCAAGTTACCCAAATTCATTGAATCTAAACATGCTGCAGTGAATATAAAAAATCAGGATAATGCATGTTTTGCATGGGCTGTTACATCAGCTTTATACCCAGTTTCACTTCATGTCGACAGAGTTTCTTCCTACCCCCATTATTCTACAGTTTTAAATTTTGCAGGTATGGAAATGCCGGTTAAATTGACTGATATATCTAGGTTTGAACAAAACAATCATATTTCAATTAATGTGTATACATTGGAAACCAAATTTGAAAATAAAAAAATTCAATATGAAGTTGTTGGCCCACTTCGCTATTCCAAGAGAAAACTTGACACTCACATAAAATCATAAGTGAAGATTGTAAAATTAAAGAAGAAACTCATGAATGTAATAGCGATTGTAATAGAACACATTATTGTTGGATAAAAAATCTTTCAGCTTTGGTTTCCAATCAAATATCAATGTCGAAACGTAGATTTTATTTTTGCGATGGTTGTTTAGTACACTTTATAACAGCAGAAAAACTAATATTTCATTAAAAATATGACTCTGGGCAAGTTTACGCGATAACCCCATCTACAGATTTAAAAACTGATAGATTTGGAAAAACAACACAAGAAAACATGTTAAAGTTCGAAAATTATGAAAAACAGCTAACAGTTCCCTTTGTAGTGTATGCTGACTTTGAATCAATTTTGCAACCAATGGCAGGTTGTGAACCAGATCCATTAAATTCTTTCACAGTCAAAAATATCATACATAAACCATATTCATTTGCATACCTAATTAAATGTTCATTTAATGATGATTTAACAAAATTTAAATTATTCCGTGGTTCAAGCGCAGCAGAAGAATTTGTAGCATGTATTGAACGTGATCTTAGAGAGCTTCACAATAATTATTTAAGAGATATAGTTCCAATGACACCACTAACACCGGAAGAAAGAAACATAGTGGAACCATGTGACAAATGTGGAATTTGTGGTAAACCTTTTAACTTATTTGATAAAAAAGTAACCGATCATTGTCACCTAGCGGGATAAAAAAGATTTTTAGCTGCACATTCAACTTGTAACTTACAACATCAATTACCAAATTTCATTCCAATAATTTTTCACAATCTAAGTGGTTATGATTGTCACATGTTTATTAAGGAATTGTGTCATCATGGCGATAAAATAGATGTTATTGCAGAAAACAAGGAAAAATATATTTCATTTACAAAATCCATATATGTACAGGATTACATGAATTCTGAAGGAAAAATCATAAAAAAATATCTACGTCTAAGATTTATAGATAGCTACAAATTTTTAGCTGCATCCCTGGATGAGTTAAGTAAAGGTTTAGATTCAGACTCCTTTTTAGAAACACACAAACATTTTACATCTGAAGAAGAATTTAGTTTAATGAGAGAAAAAGGTATGTTGCCATATGGATTTATCTCTAACTTAGACAAATTAGACGTTACTAATTTACCCACTAAAAACCAATTCTTCGATGATCTAAATGATCAGCATATTACAGATTTGGAATATGATAGAGGGAAAAAAGTATGGAGTCTATTTAATTGTAAAACTTTAGGAGACTATTAGGATTTATATTTGAAAACTGATGTTTTAATTTTAACTGATGTTTTTGAAGCATTTCGAAGAAATTCTTTAAAGACTTATAACCTAGATCCAGCTCAATATTACACGTTGCCATCATTATCATTTGATTGTATGCTTAGAATGACAGAAGTAGAATTAGAGCTATTGACTGAAATTGACATGATTCATTTCTTTAAAAAAGGGAGCTAAAGCCTACTATATAAACTCAGTCTCAACGGAGGTAAAAGAGGCAAAGCGGGTTAAAAAAAGTGTAATCGATAAGCATTTATCCATTAATGATTATAAAAAAGTTGTCGAAAGAGGTGGTTACTTATTTCGAAAAATGAAATCATTTAAAAGTGATCTATACAATATATACAATGAACAGAAACCAGAAACAAAATTGCATTATCTTACCATGATGATAAAAGGTTTGTTATACCTAACACAAGTCATACACTACCCTGGGGGCACACACATATCAAGTCATATAAAAAATGAAATATTAGTTATGTTTTAAAAAGCGTATGGTGTAATTTTAAGTTTTCGAAAATATATAAAAATAAAAAGTATTCTAAAAGACAAATTTTTTTTTTTTCATTTTTCAACAACCTTTTTGTGCGTGAGAAATGGCATTCTTTGACAGAACATGAAAGTATTTACAGAAAGTGAAATGGTGACAAATTTATATAACCAAATCCTAAGAATTCACCCTCAAATTATACAGTCGATGATAGAGCAGTTATTATTGATTGATTTCCAACTGATGAATAGTTGAATTATTAGGATTTAAAAAAAAATATCAATAATTTAGTGCATCAAGTTGATGATAGGTGGCGCTATTTCGGAATATATTTAAATAATTGAAAAAATTATGGTAGATGGCGCTTTTCAAAATTAAGGGCACCATAATTCTAAAACAGTTTAAGGATACTAATATTCTATAATTTTTTGCTTAGTGACCTTATTAAATTTAAAACTGAAACACCAGGGGTGTTTGTAAATCTTATCAATAGGTGGCGCTGATGTTGATAGGGTGGGATAAATGGTAGAGGGGGTAAATGGTAGTGGGGGTAATTGCTTACTTGGATGCATGATGTGGCGGTAAGCGTTCTTTCTCGTTCTTCTCTTAGTCGAAGCAACAACTCCTCAAAAAGTTTAAGTAATTTTTTTCGAAAATCAAGTTCAAGTGAAAGTTATGTGAAGATCGCGAATTTGGTTATGATTGCGGATGCATTACCTGATTTGTCCGCGGAATCACTCGCGAACTTTAATTTGTCCGCGGATGCGGTCGCGAGCGGGGATATGGTCGCGGACTTTAACGCGTTCGCGAACTGTAACGTGTCCGCGGACGCGGAAATGGCCGCAAATGTGAATGTGGTGGTAGGTGCAAGTGAGGTTGCGGATAACGATTTGACGGCCATGCGTGAGTACATGATTGACTTTAATCAAAAACTAAGTGACGGTGAAATGCAACAGTTGTTGGAATCACCAAGCATCGCTGCTTGGTCACCCGGGCCTGCAGATAAATTCCTTAATAATTTGCAGCCGGTTGCGAGTGACTCGGTGGTGGATCTGGTGGAGGAGCAACAGTCAACCATTTTTAATGCCATTGTAGGTGAGGATGATGTATTGGCCCCAACATCTCCATTCAACGTGGGTGTTTCCGGAGAGAGACCTCTCTCTCCGGAATTAAGTAATCGTCGTGGAAGAGTATCGATGGCAGGGCGGAAGCGGGCGAGTCAATTCCCCGAACTGCTATCGATACTAACAAAACCAACAAAACCCATTGTGAATTCTGAGAAACCGAGGGTAAACATCATACCCACAAAGAAAGGTAAGAAACCGAAGTTGGTCAAAACGAATCAAGCCAAAGCAAAGCCACCACCACCAAAAGAAAATATGATGACCACACCACCACGTCAAGAGCAGATTGAATTGACCACACCACCACGTCAAGAGCGAATTGAATTGACACCACCAAGTCAGGGGGAGGAAGAGGTCCTTAGAATAATTGATTGAATTGAAGGCTCATAAAAAAAGAAAGTTTTCAGAAATTCAAACGTTGGATCAGCAAGCGGAAGCAAAAGAAGCCAAACAAATCAAATTCTCTGAGGATCTCAAAAAACTGGAGGACATGGTAAAAAAAGTTACTGAGAGAAAAAACAATCAAATTCAAAACTTTTATTGATTTTAAGTGAGAGAGAGAAAAAAAAGGCCCCCGGGGGGTGCAATAGGTTTTTTTTTAGTATCAATTAAAATCGTTTTCATGTCTTAAAATAAACGTTTTTTCTTAATATCTTCGTCTTTATTGAAAATTTTTAAGAGATAAAAATTGTGAAAAAATAGGTTAGCTTTCAATCTGTTAAAATTTTATTGTGATATTAATATTATTTTAACAGTTATGATCAATTTAATTAAAATAGTAACAATTTTAATTGGGCTATTATGTCATTATCTCCTAAAATTAAAGTCCAGCAAAAATTTTTATATGATAAAAATTGTCAACGCATTCTTGATTAATCGATTGAAATAATAATTTTTGTAATAGCCTTATTAGTTTAGAAGTTACACCCATTTGTAACTGATTAGACATCTACCCCACTTGACAAAATGTGTTTTTATTTGTTTTATTATGTAAATATCTCCAAAAATTAAACTTTTCCAAAAAATTTTATATGATAAAATTTGTTTGGATATGTTTGTTGAATCGATGGAATGAATTATTTTTGTAATAGCTTTATTAGTTTGGAGACTACACTTATTTTAATTGAATAATTTACCATCTATTCTCCAAGTAAATATGTGTTTTATCAGTTTTATTATGTGAATAGGTGTGCAATTGAGTATTCAAATTTGTTATAGCTTAATCATAAGTATAAAAATATAAAAACAAATAGTATTCTATAAAATGTGTTTTATTTAAACTTTATTTAAGAAAAATATATTTATATCTAAATCATTTTAAAATACAAAATTCAAAACATTTATTTTCATTTAAATCATTAAAATACATTCAAAAATATTATAAATAAAATAACATTGAAATTAACCCCTTGTTACAGTACCATTTAGAATATTATAGGAAATTAGGGAATCATGAATAAGTAAAGCTTACACTTTTACATCATTTGGAAATTTAGATTTTCTGGTGTTAAATTCCAATGTAATATCCACTGTTGATGAGGTTATTGAATCTTGTTGATGCGAAGCATCAATAACAATTAATGGGTTTTGAATAAAACTATTTAAATCAAGCATTGGTTCATTACATGTTTTTCCATAGTAACTGCTTTGAAAATTTTGATATGCATAGTAGGCAGGACCGCATAATCTTTTTGAAAAATCGAGACTCCACCTCTCATAGGGGAAAACTATCGAATTAATATATAATCTAATGTCAGCCAAATCAGCAGAGATAAATTCTGTGGCATCTTTGTCTCTGGCATTGCAATTTTTAGTCTTTTGAAATCCAATAATAATGTATCGTGGTTTTTCCAAATTCGTACTACTTCTTACTGCCCACGTATCAGAAGCTGTGCTCCGAAGAAGAGGCAGTTCATACAGGTCCCACATGCGATAGGCAGCTTTGATATTAACATTATTACCACCCTTATTAATTTTAGATAGAATTTTAATCCTTTGACGATCCTCTGGAATTATGTGCCGGATTTTCCATCCGATTTTATCTATGGAGATTTCCGCATCAACTTCACCAATATAACAATTATTGAAGGTGTGTGCTATTACGAGAATCAGTTCTTGCTTTTGATTAAAAATGCCCCTTCTATAGTCCTCTGCAAATCCCATCAAGTATTTTAATGGGAGTCTTCCACTAAATACATGACTTGTTTTGTCCAATATGCATTGATTGGCTTCTGTTAAACCCCAACCGTATGTTGAAAGAACCTTTTCTTGACTACTTCCAAATGAAACAATGGTTTTTAGTGCTGAAGTAATTCCTGGTTTTCGAACAACGCAAATTTGTTCACCACCCATTTCATACCGAATTTCTTCGAATAAAAAAGCAAGAGCATTATTTGATAAGTAGCATCTTTTAGATGCATCACTTGGTGTAAACTTTCCTTCTATATAAATATAACTTTCGGAAACATCCAAAATTAGATCTTGAAATTGAATTGGGATACGAATTTCATCTGAGTTTTTAAAAGATGGTGTTCCATAGGGTTTATAACTATGCTCTTCCAGACTTATAATTGAATTCTCAAAAATTGGTTCATTAAATGCTTCTAACTTTTCACTAGTTGAAATCATTTTAAACAGCTCTTTTTAAATGTAAACCAAGTGATTTCAAAAACACTTTTTCTTCTGTGGACAATTTAGATCTTTCTCTTGACAAGTCTTTAACATGAATGGTTTTTCTACTGCTTCTGCAGCGGTTTTTATTTGGAATATAAGTCCTAACATCTTTTTTTTGCGACACTGGATAGCTGTGATGATGATAACAATAACCCATTTTCGTTATAACCTTTTAAGCTCTAATTTTACAATTATTTTTACTCCTTGAAAATTAATGAGCTTTCCTCTATCATCCACGATCCTTAGTGTAATGTTCTCGATAAACTGACGACCCTCTGGTTGGATTGGTATATAAATGATATTTGTTGGTTCTTTAGTTAGCTTATACCCAGGTTCCACATCAATGTCAAATTCATAAATAGAGTGCGCCTGTTCTGAATTTAAATATGCACCGGTTGTTATATTGCAATCTACTCTTATAATGCGAACTCTTGTAATATCAACTATTGTTGAAGATTCATGAATCTCATTGGGCTTTAGTCGCTCTTCATTTGCAAATCCCAACAACTGTCCAATTGAGTTGTAGTGCTTAAAGTGAAGTAGATACTTTGACTTAATTTCGCATTTCAAAGTGCTATTGTTTGCACGTAAGCTAAAAATATTTTCATCTAGATCTTTTGCACCTTTTTGAAGAGCTTTAAGCATTGCATCATGTATTTGGGTTATTTCGTATGCACCAGGAGGTATTTTTAACATTACTGGCCCTCCCCAGTTTGGCTTACTAAATCCAAACCAATTGTTAGTTTCATCTATGTTAAAAATTGAATTATATGAATAAAATCCTATAAGACTCAGTCCATATTTTTCTCTGTTGTTTGCCTCTATAGGAGGATAGAAGTTGGCACTTAAAATACTTGAATAACCACTTAATGTAAAAGTATAAGAAATTTTTTTTACTGTGTCTTACAACAACTGAATATAATGTCACAATCTACAATTTCCTCAGATTTAGACACTTTTGAGCCGTTTGCATTACATATACAACAAAATATTTTTTTTGGTGGTGCACCATCAATTTGATCGTTAGAGTTGTTTGTAGAGTAATTGTCGTAGCAATACTGATATTTTAAAATAACAATGTCTTCTTTAAGCTCTTCTGGCAACTTTTCCCACACCAAAGCTATTTCGTTTCGTGCACATGCAATCATTACTTCTTTAGGTAAACCACATAGTTCGTCACTCGTCATCGGTAGCAAACTTTTTGCATTGCTAAATGCTTTTAGTGATTTATACATTTTTTTTAGTTTTGCATACTCACTTTCGGAATTAATTCGATTAATTTTTTAAAATTACTACAAAAATAAGTTATTTTTTAAGAGAAACTGTAGACACCGCTAACCACAATATACTGTATTAAATTTTTGTTGGTTTTTATATGTATACCAAATTTCTGTGGCATAATTACATCCTTTATACATGTATTCTATGAATTCCAAAGGTGGGGGTAAGTTTCTAAAACTATCATAATAAATTACTTTTCTAGCTTTCTTTCTGTAGGCAACCCAATGTGTTCCTGGTCCATTTACACTGTCTAAGTTTATGATGGCCGATTCAGTTTTGCGAGGTCCACTTTTAGGAAAACTATCTCTCATAAATACACCAACGAAATTTGCAATTTGATATTGTTTTGCATATCTTTCCAAATCAATATTTGATAATGCCCTTGCTGGTAAGGGTTTTACTAGTTTTTTGGATTTGTTAAATAAAGTCCTAACCCAGGTCGATACGGTTTTAAGTATAAACCTCCCCCTTTTTTACTTTCTACAAGCATTTGAGAGTTTTTAACACCAGCAACACTATTTTTAAGATGATTAACGGTTTTTATTGCTTAAACTATACCAGCAGCGCCACCCGCTAATGATCCTAGGGCGGATAACCCCGCAAAAATTGGTATAAGAGGTAAAATACCCCCCATTTTAGGAATGGGAATTACTCTTGGGGTTTTAATCTTCTTTTTTCCACCAGAAGCTTTTAAATGCTTACGCGCTGCGATCAAAGCAATTTTTGAAATTTTTGAAATATCTTGAAATTTCCCCTTATTTTGATTTAAGATCGATTTAATTTTTGTTTGAACGTTTCGACATATCGCAGACCCAAGAACCACCTTTCGGGTTTTCGATTTTATCTTTTTTAACCCCAATTCCAAATCTTCGCTTAACTTTCATTGAATTTGTAACAAAGTAAGCAGCAGCCTTCCCTTTTATTCCAGCGTCTTTTGATTTAACAACTTGCCACGCACTTTCTTCTAGTTCGCGATCAGCTTTGAGTCTTTTTTCTAAATTATCCAAATTAATAGAGTAACTAATATCGTGTTTTTTGCAGGCTCTATCTAGTGCATTTATTCCAGGATCACCTCTCGCTAATCTTGTCTTTAGTTTAGTTCCAGGACCACAATATTGATAACCCGGGATGTGTAATTCTACAGAAAGTTTATTTAAAAGTGAATTAAATATGCCTCGCCATTTTTTTACTGAACTTTTTCTGTTGATAGATGACATCGAACTGATTTTGATATAAATACAAGTCAGCTTAAATACTAAAAGATAGTTCATATAAAAATGCGCATAGTGCAGCAACAAGACCGAATCTCAATTATAAATTGGGATGAAAAGACGGGTTGTGATATTACATATCAACGTCATGGATCTTTACTACCCAATTCCATACGTGGATTAATAATTGGGCCATCAAATTGTGGTAAAACGTGCTTATCACTCTTATTACACACCCACTAGGATTAAAATTTGAAAATGTATATATATATTCTAAATCATTGTTTCAATCAAAATATGAATTTTTAAAGCAAATTTTATCGCCAATTGAGGGGCTTGGATACTACACATTTAATGATACATCCTGCGTTATACCACCATCTGAGGCAAAACCAAATTCGATATTTATTTTCGATGATGTAATTTGCGATGGTCAGAGTGTAATAAAATCATACTACAGTATGGGGAGGCATAAAAATATAGATTGTTTTTACCTAGCACAGACTTACTCTAGAGTACCAAAACAGCTAGTTCGAGATAATTCAAATTTCATAATAGTATTTAAACAAGATGAAATGAATCTGCGACATATTTTTTCAGATCACGTTTCTCCAGACTTTACTTTTACTAAGTTTCAAGAAATCTGTGGAAAATGTTGGGACGATAAATATGGTTTTCTAGTTATTGTTAAAGATGCAGATTTAAACAATGGCAGATATAGAAAAGAATTTGATAGTTACATATATGTTTAATAAATGTGTAGCAACAACTTTAGTTGCTTCTAGAACGAACAACTGCAAACATCTTATTTGTAAATATGTCAAATTCGATCGATCGATCGATCGATTTAAAACGTGATCTTGTTGCTATGACTGATGCAGTAAGAACAAAATTTAAATTTTTAAAAAATGAAGAGTCGCAAAATCAAACAAATCTTGAGAAATTTTATGAACCCATCTCAAAACCATTGTCAAAAATTTCAGAAAATTTTAAAGATGCAGCAATTGTAAAAAGGACAAGTAGTAATATAGCAACATCTTTGATAGCTGTGGAAGCAAAAAAAGCAAAGAGAGTTGCAGCCAATGTTATGGTTGATGATTCGGAAGATGGTGATGGTGGAAATAAATCTCATCATGGATCTTACCTCTCAGCTTCACCACCCTTGCCGGATACACCAATATCTTCATACTCTAATCAAATTCAAAAATCATTTAATGCAGATGCAAGTTCTCATTTATCACCTAAAAAGAGTGTCAACAATAAAGCTATGGATGAATCACTGAGACAAGATATAGGGGAAGATTTAAATTATATATCTACAATCTATATGGAGGGGCTTAAATCAAACCCATCTATCTATGACACCATATACGGTGTTAGGTACAATTCCAACAATGATAATTTTCAGATAGGTAATGCTACAATAAAATTTCCAGATAAACTAATAACTCTTTGGCGTAAAAAAATATGATTGGGGCATTTTCTGCTCATCGTGATTTATACGATTTGTTATTTTTTAAAAAACCAAGTATGTCAAAAATTGGTGACATTAACCCAAAAGCACTCAGCGATTATAAGCAAATACTTAATTTGTCAAATGCCTATTACAATGAATATAATAAAATATATGGGGTAAATACCAGCCGATCTGTAAAATTTACAAATTTTATAAAACCACTTCTAACACCGAAACATGGTAGAAGTAAAGAAGGTTCTGGTATTACCAGAAATAAAATTTCAAATCTCAAAAAATTCAATAATAATAAAGTAAACTATGTATACTGGAATACTGCTAAAGAATTAGTTAGTCGCTTGCGAGTATTATGAAGCTCAAAAATGGCTGGGCATACTGGTCATGATGGTGAAATTTTGTCTATAATTGAAGAATTAAGAGAAGAAGGGGTTATATATTAGGACTCACTTTTTGATTGTAGCATATATTGTTCAGTTACTATCTAACATGGGAGGTGTAAAGAACATGATTGACAAGTTTGGTCGTATAAAAAAAAACTTCCAAAATTACATATATAAAAGGATTGAAGGGTAATGGTTTTAAGTTGACCGCTAAAAATGATTTCGACATTGAGAACAAACGTTTATGTAATATAGCAGATGCTGTAGATCATAAAGACGCTATCGATCTAGACTTTCTGGAAAATCGTATAAACAAACTAGTTGAAGAACTAAAGCTAGCTATAGCAGAATCTGTTCATGCAGTAAAAACCAATTTAGAAAAAATAAAAACGCAACAATCGACAAGTGGTAAACTATTGTTAAATTTACATGGGAGATTGAGTGCCATAGAAAGAAAAGTTTTGAAACATCAGCCACTTGAATCCGCTTTGGAACCAATAATTTGATCAGATGGACGCATAGAATATCATACACCCATTTGAATTGAAAAAATAAAGTTTTTATTATAAAGATGGCTAGTGATGAGCTATATAAACCTGCAAGGAAAAATTTCCTGCCAAGAAAAACCTTAATAAAAGGTTTTAAGGATCTATGGCAGATTGATTTAGCTGAAATACAACAATTATCAAAATATAATTTGGGGTATAGATACATTTTAGTATGCATAAATTGCTTTTCTAAATTTGTCTGGGCTAGACCAATAAAAAATAAAACAGAACTTGAAATATGTGCAGCAATGAGGGATGTTTTTAAGCAAGCTGGTTATTACCCCCATAACATACAATCTGAGCAAGGAACGGAATTTTTTAATAAACACTTCCAAGCACTTATGAAAAAGAAGTCTGTAAATCACTGCGACACATACAGTGTAAAGAAGGCAGCCATTGTGGAAAGAGTAATCAAAACTTTAAAAACAAATCTTTATAAAGAATTCTCTACATTAGGAAGCTATAAGTGGTTTCATATTTTACAGGATGTTGTTGATAAATATAATAAAACAATTCACACAACTATTAAAATGAGACCAATTGATGTAAAACCCACCACAAGAATTACCGCATTTGAAAATATAAAAATTGTACCTAAAAAAATTAAATTCAAAGTTGGAGACGTAGTTCGTATAAGCAAATATAAGTCAATTTTGAAAAAGGGTACATACCATCGTGGTCAGCGGAACAATTTAAAATTGTAAAAGTAAATATAACGAATCCACCCACTTATGAAATAGAAAGTTTTGATGGAGAACCTATACTTGGTGCTTTTTATGAAATGGAGCTACAGAAAGCCAGCGTGCCATCAATATAGTGGAGAAATTATTATGAAAAGGAAGTGTAATAAACTGGAGCAATACTTTGTTAAGTGGTTAGGTTTTACAGATAGACATAATTCATGGATAAATAAATCGGATATCGTTTAAAAAATATTTGAATTTTAATATATTTTTTAAAATTCACATCAAATGAAAATCAATATAGGTTTTTTACACTTCCTTTATTTTTATAATATATTTATTTTGTGTTTTATACTAATATTGTTACTTTATTATAAAATTTTGTAAAAAAAAAGATAAAAATAATATTGCAATAAAACAAATCCAATTAAAAAATAGTTTTTTATTTCTTATTATAATATATTTTATTACAGCTTTTATCAATTTAAAACTACATCCATACTACAATCCATAAACTAATTATAAATACACATTTTTGGTAAATGTCTTATATTTAATCATCGTTCTCACTGAATCCACTATCTTCATCTTCATCTTCATCGAGCGGTGGAAAGAGTAACTCCAGTGGAATGTCTTCCAATGGCCTCAGAAGATACAATAAATTCAGCCATCTCATATTTTTACAAAACTCTTGAAGTGTTTGGTTACCCATAAAAAACATTTGGCATTGAATGACACCATCCATAAAATTATTTGCTCTAACTACATCTTTTAGTGAAGGGTCACCCTCCATCAGTTCGTCCGACTTCTCAAACAACCAGAATCGTAAATCGTGAATTTGTGCTTCCAAACGATTCATATTTTTAATACTTTAAGAATAATATTTTAACACACAATAATTTTAAGGTAATTTAGTATATTCCAAATTCAAATATGGATTTACGTTTTGCACCGATGTATGTGGGTTCACTTTGCCCCAGATAGGTTAGAGTATATTTTTGATTACTTTTATTAACTAGATCGATAAAATCGTCATCTATTGATTTAAGCACACGTTTTGGTAAAAACGTTTTAAATAAATCAGCATCTTCGGCCAATGTTATTAAAACAGATTTTCCATAACGGGTATCAATGGTGCACATTTCTTTAATAACATATGTGGTATTAACTTTTAATGAATCTAAAGATTTTAATTGAAGTTTTGTTTCATTGTTTATTTCGAAATTTATTTGTTCAAGTTTGGTTTTTGAAATATCCATATTATTACCTTTAAATTATTGTTTTTCCACAAATTAAACTATTTTTTCTTTATTTTTATTTTAGAGAGTTATTTGACACGTTGAGATACAGAAATCTACTAATACTTCAAGTGGGTTTGTTTTTCCTTTTTATATGTTTAAATACAATTATTAGGGTGGGGATAATGTAAATCTTTCAAAAGTGTAAAACAAATCAGAGTCAAAGATAGAGGTATTTTTTGTGCTTAAGGTCAGACAAGGTCAAGGTCGTTCAGGGTCAAAAATACTACTCGGACTATTCGTCTCTACATATAAAAACCCAACGATCGTCAAGGTCATTCAAGGTCAACATAATGACCTTCACAACTTTTCAAGGTCAAATATACTACTCAGACTATTCGTCTCTACATAAAACAAGGCAACAACCGTCAAGGTCATTCAAGGTCATTCCCTCCTCAAAAGTGGTCCAGCACCCGCTTAAGCCTACTACTCGCTAGTTTAATACGCGCTATATTAAACACGCGCTATACTGATGCGCGCTATTTTGAACACGCGCCATTTCAAGCACGCATTATTTTCATACGCGTTGTTTTGATATGCGCTATTTTGAACACGCGCCATTTTGAGACGCGCTGTTCTGGGCATGCGCTATTTTGATACGCGCTGTTTTGAACACGCGCTAAAATGATTGCGCTATTTTAAAACGCGCTTTTTTATACGTGCTATTTTGTTACAGAGCCATTATTTGCAAACAAATCTGTTATCGCAACGAAGCAATGTAGATACGTCATTTTCATTAAGCATGGCAGTAAAGAGGTTGCAATGAAGCCCGACCCTTTTTTCTGATTTTATCCTTTTTGATTTTGTCCGGTTTTGATAAAAGACGTATTCAAAACTTCGATTTTGCTGCCGTTTTGATAAATTACGTTTTTAATAATGTCTGGTTATTAGATAATAATTCTGTTTTTGACACTGGACTGTTATATTATTTTTTTATTAGTTATTTTATTTATTTTCGTCCTTTATGATAAACAATGATTTGCTGCGTGTCGTCAGGTTGCCTCAAATATGGACCTGGCATTAGGTAGACACCCTGTATGTATGACATATTTTAAAGAAATACAGACGCGACAAACCCATCAAAGTCACTCAAACTCACATTTTTTGAATATGAAATTTTCTTGCCAGGTTCATTGGCGTTTCACTAAAATAATTTTTGTTGTCAGCGGTGAGTGACATCATGCAACATATATAAACAAACAAGTTTGTCTCTCACCCCCTGTAAATGTTTGTCCAAAATCGTTTATTTTTATTTTCCGACGCTTATGAATTAACAAGGACGGAAAGTGCGTCTCTCTCTAAACAAGGCTGGAGTATAGAGGACCGATATTTCCCTCCTGTGATTTAGACTTAAATAAATTTGACTTTGATAAGTTGTCGCGTCTCTATTCCTTTAAAATATGTCATGCTCTAGAATTAGGTACGCGGGATTTTAAATCGCCAGTTTTTGTTTATTTTCGTTGGATTCAAAACATTCTTGTTTTTGCGGTCTATAGGTATTAAATAAACTGAAAGCTATATAAACTAGGCATAATATCCTTCAAACTTCGGTGGGAGGTAAAGTTGATTAGATTGCACATTGCAGTAGACAGCTAAAAAGACAAATGTTTTGAATTTCGACTTTTCTTTTGGTAGTACCCACCCATTATACTACGTTATACTACCAAGCTCCAAGCGTTCTTTTGCTGTTATTGTTTCCGTTTAAACGTCAATGCAATCAATCGCGACTAACCAATTTAATGAATTCACAAATCGTGTGGGGGGACGTTCTCCAGCGCGCTAACAGGCAGCCTCCAGATAAACATCGGTTTTGCTCACTTTCTTTTTTATCTTTATATATTTTTTTATTTTTTCTGTCTTTTTCTTATTCTCTCTTTTTATTTTCTCTCTTTCTTTCTTCCTCTCTTTCTCTCTTTCTCTCTTTCTCTCTTTCTCTCTTTCTCTCTTTCTCTCTTTCTCTCTTTCTC